>JADDOH010025026.1:0-246203 GCA_016648135.1 Agrypnia vestita | reverse complement strand
ACGGCGGAAACAAAGTTAATGGTGCACTAAATGCAATTATGGCCAATAAGAATCTGTCAAAAGAAGCAAGACTAGCGGTACATAATGGCGTTCTAGTGCCAACCCTTATGTATGGAAGTGAAGCCTGGAATTGGCAAAAGAGGAATGAAATTAGACTGAATGCGGTGGAAATGCGGTCACTAAGACGCTTGTGTGGAAAATCTTTGGTCGATAGAGCGAGGAATGAACAAATTAGAAGTGAATGCAATGCTGTCTGTAGTGTGGTAGATAGAATAAAGAAAGGAGTGCTGAGATGGTTTGGTCATGTGGAACATATGAACGAGGAAAGGATGGTTAAGAAAATATATGAGGCGAATGTTGAAGGCAACAGGAATAAAGGGCGTCCGCGAAAGACCTGGCACGATCAGGTACTACAAGTATTTGAGGATGGCCCTGTTAAAAGCCGCAACAACCGTAGAACGTGTATGAGAAGATGTATGAATGTGGCCGAAGCAAAAGTGGTGTGCCAGGATAGAAGAGTGTGGCGTTCAATCCTCTCTGCCTACCCCTGCAGGGAAACGGCGTGATGGTTAGTTAGTTAGTTAGTTAGTTAGTTACCGTTATAAATTAAATCAAATATAAAAAAGATATTTTATTAAAAATACAAATTAAATAAAAAATAAATATATACAAGCAAATGCGAGGTAAAAAAAACAAATATGAAAGTCTGTATTGAAAAGACAAGCATGGATTGATAAAATACTAACATAATCTGTTGTTTCTTATTTTTAAACATACTGCTCTAGGTTAAGAAATAATTCAGTCTGTAAGGAATTATAGAGAATTTAAATTATTTTATAAATGATCCTAGTCGTATGTACGACTCTTTAGTGCATGTCACTGTATGACACATAAACTTACTTCGTTTAAAATTATATACCGCCAATATAAAGAACGCAGGACTAACCTTGAGCCGAGAATCTGACGTTTTGATATGCGCCTTATAGATAGAAAATCACTAGTCATTCAATCATTACTTTAAAGTGATTAACTATTTTATAAGCTGATTACAGTTATTAGTTAATACGTCAAAGTTTTTACCTTGATTTGAACGGATACCTTCACGTGCACCTTGTACACGTTTTATAATTAAAACAACATTGAATATGTCAATAAAATCTGAATTGATATCCACAATGGTGGTAAGTTGACCTTTCTCAATCGAAACAATCATCTTTGATTTAATGTAGATTCTATCTACTGACAGATAAACCCATTATCACTTATGGTAGTCTCACTAGAATTAATCATAAAATCTAGATTGCTAAGTCATCTGTCATTTTCTTTCATCCCTATCGCACCTTATTTCTTCTACTAACTTAAAAAAACTTTGATGCTGGCGCGAAAATAGTAACTAAAAGAGCAGCATCACACATAATAAAGCTAAAACATTATTTACTTTTTTTATGTGATATATTGATTTCAATTAAATTTGAATTGGTTACCGATGGCCACAATGATAGTAATATGACCTTTCTAAATCAAAACCATCCCTAATAATTAAATCAAAACAATTTTAAAGTTTTCTCCACTATATATTGTTTTTTTACCGTACCGGTGTAAGCATATCATGGCCATCTTCAGACTGATCTGAAAGTCTGAAGATGGCCACAATAGACTGAAACCGGCACGATCAAAAAACAATAAATAGTGGAAAAAAGTTCGATAAGTGTTTCAATTCAATTATTAAAATGGAATTTCACCATGAACTAAATAGTTCAAGATTAGAAATTATCAATATCATCATATTTGATTTTATTTAGATTCTCTCTGCAGATAAATCAATTACCACTCATGATAGTTTTACTACTGTTATTCATCAAATCGGAATTTCCGTGTCATCTGTCATTTTTTTTATCCCTACCTCACCTTATTTTTTTACTATTTTAAAAAGTTTTGACTAGATAACACGCAGCATTACACACATAAGTTAAAACATTATTTATTTATTATTTTTTAAACAACTTGTATTATAGAAATAAATAATAAGTTTTTAAAAGTTTAAAAAGGTTATGAAAAATTAGTAAATTAATTACATATTATTTCATAGTTTTTCGCATATGAATCACAGTTTTCATTATTTTTTTTAACAATTTGTGCACAGAAACATTTTCATTGATTAATTGATATTAATCATAGAAGTCTCACAGAGACGAAACTATGAATACGAGAAACGTGTGTGGAAGTTTTTTTATACGATGGCCCAGGGCTTGTAACCTTTCTGAGCGGGCTTGAGTGATCACTCTACACAATGCAACGTTCACTAATTCGATTGTAAGAACAACCACACATTATCAAATTTTGAAAGTTCTAAATATATTAAAATCTGAGAATCTTTAGTTTATTTGAATGGACTATATTAGAGTCATCTGTAGTCTTTTTTCATGGACTAGGAGTATACATACATTTTCGCAGCTGGTAATGATACCTCTATATTTTTTTTAATCATCCCTCTGGGGACAAAATCGTGTAACTGTGTTCTTAGAACATTTCTACATATAAAAATATTGTTATTTTCATCGATTTTTACAGGACGCCATATTATTAACATATAGAGGTACTTTTCATAATTAATTCGTCACATTTTATACATCCTTGTGTTTTTAGTGTATAACGAATTATAATAATTTCTAGAATGCGTCCCAAGTTCTCCATCAGCAAAACACAGTTTCCCGACAGGAAAACAAATCGGGAGGATTATACATTATACAGATTACACAACCAATTTGAATATTTCTCAACACTATTGTTTACGTTCCCATTCAACTACAAATCTAGTATTGTCACTTCAGAATGACTTCCCCCTGGTGACGTGCTCGCTGTGTGTGTGCTCTGCCTCCCTGGGCGTGTACGTGTGTGTGTGCACGTCGCGCTCGCACGCGCCTGCCGGGTAGGCCCCTCACAACTTCCCACTACAAGTTTTCAGCTTCTGAATATTAACTGCTTCATGTTTTAATTCTCGACTTAAGCATCTGCATATCTGCGTGAGTTATACACCACGTGCAATAATTAATTTTGTTGATCTAAATGCATAAACGCATTTTTTTTTAATTATTTTACTAAGCTTCCGGTCGCTCATACTGCCATATAATATACATATAGGTAAATGTATTCAACAAGAAAAATTCAATACCCACCAAAAAAAAAAGTCATTTGACTGAAATAATTTTGTTGTCTGTCTGTCAGTCCGTAACGTAACGTTCGTAACTTGCTGGAATTACAACCACAATTAGAGTGTGACACGCCATCAGGGCGTGGCTCGGGTGACACGCAAGGGTCGCCCCACCAAATTACACGTTTTTGACATTTTTATATTATTATTTTGTTAATATTTAGTTTTAGGTTTAAGCGAAAAAGGTCAATTTAAAAAAAAAATAGTTTTCTATTAATGAATTTTCAGCTTCAAAATCCTTCAATTATTATGTTTCACGGGGGTTTGGCTAGTTTATTAATAATTCTAGCCATGTGTACGACACATTTTTAATAATGTTAGCCGCATGAAAATGCAAAAATTTGCTCAAATAATTGTCTGGCATATATGAAAAAATATCGCTTTCTGAATATTATTTTTTTCCGGATGAATCACCCGGGCTTTTTATACGTATCCGACGCATTCCCTATGTATTCTATGGTAATTTATTTCGATACCTGATGTAGTACCTACCTACCAATTATTAATCTACGGATAAATTTGAAAATATGTTTATTTTTCCTTATATTTTTGGCTTGCTTTATCTTATATATCATTTCTCATATCTAATTAGACCTGGAACCCTGATAGCAATGTCCACAAAAAAAAATACCTAAGTTTGATATAATAACAATAATTATCTGAATACAGGAATATACATTTAAATAGTCATCAAGCTTTATTCTTTATTATTATTGAAACCCGAAAAAATATTTAAATAAATACCAAAACTTACATTTCCTCCATATGCTATTCATGAAATATTTGAGAATGATTTTTGTTACTATGCAAGTACTTTATATTAATTGTGATAGCTAAATATTTATAAATTAACACATGTATTTAGTTTAAGGTTAATTAGATACTTTTTTTATTGCGAAAAACTTATTGATTAGAATTCATACATTAGGAAGCTTTATTCGCATTTTGAAATTATTCTTTCAATTACATATTTCAAAGTATGTAAATTGTAAGTGTAGTGTTGTAAATTTCGTAAAAATTGAAGCAAAAAAATGCTGTCTTCGTAAATAACAAAAAATGCCTCGGGATTCACGAGATGTGCGTTTACCTGTGCAAGAAATGTTTTCGTCGCCAGGAATTCGGTTAGGAATGGCCTGTCAGCTTAAGACCTTCGGAAGCTGCAACGCTCCTACGTGGACCACATACGCCGTAGCATTTAAATGCGACTCCAAACGCGTAAAATATTTTAATTTTGAGGGAGAATTCTATATGTCCTTGCAAATGGGAAAGTGGACATAAATTTGTCAGATTTAATAAGTTTCGTAGAAATTATATAAGTAGACAATAATTTACGTCGTCAAGAGTTTAATGAGTCAATCCTCATTTTTTTGCGGAAACGTTCGTTATGATTTTAATTTTCTAACCATTACGTCTTTTCCCGCAGGGGTAGGCATAATTAACAGAACGCCACACTCTTGCCGTCTCTATTCTGGTCTTATCCACATTTCATACACATTTTTTTCATATTTTCATATAACTTTCAACAGGGCCGGCCCCCTAAAATTTGATTTATCTGATCTTACCAGGTATTTTGCAGAAGTTATTCATTACCGTATAAGCCTAATGTATTTTCTTTACCAACTCTTCCTTTCTCATATGTTCTACATGAGCCAACCTTCTCAGCGACCCTTTCTATTTTCTATCGACTCTACTACGAAGAGTTCCTTCTTAAATTGAACATTCTTCAAACAAACGTATGAAAATTTTCGACACATGCATTTTTCGCCGCATTCTGTATTCTTTTGGTCTTTTTTTTGTCAAATCCAGGCTGAGTATCCATAAACAATAAGCTATTAACAGCGATGGATACAAAATACAGTCTGGCAGGTTTAAAAGATGGGTGTACATGATTAAATATAGACTACACAAACCTGGCATTACCAAAATGAATTAATTTTGAAATGTGGTAATTGTAGAAACCACACAATGTTTGAGCGCATATAAGTGTTTATGAGTGTATTAATGAATGCAATAGGGATAGGATAGTGACACCTTCTACCAGTACCTGCCGCCAAACTCTATGGGAATACACTTTGAATGTATCTGTATGTGTATTCAGTGGGCCGCAAATGTAATTAACACCATAAAAACTAATATACATTGAAAGCGGTAACACGTGTAAGGCAAGGCCACGCCTAGAATTTCAGTACATTGCGGTCATTGTATCGCGCTCATAGTGTCGTAAGGGTTAAACAAATAATGCTTACATTTTAAAAGCTAATAAACTTTCCATATGAAACCAAAATAAATTATCAAAATTCTCGTAATTTATCAAATAAAAGTTTAAAGCGAGTCTCAACACATTTTAACAGTCAAACAATTTATTTGATTTGAAATTATCAGGTAAAATCCAAGAATTTTCAACACCCCACCCCATCTGTCTCTCTCCTCTACTCAAATTCTTAATCCTTTTTGATAAGAAAATTAGTGCATAGCTTTTAGTTAGAGTAACAATGTGTGAAGAGTATTTTGTGAAGGTGTTGGTGTGTAAATGATACTATGGTTGTGATGTGTAGTGATATTTACGTGCTAGTGTAGTGGTTATCCTGATGAAGTGACGGGTTGCGTCTCGAAACCGTTAGACAAAAAAGGAATTTTTAGTGGTTATATACTAACATACATAACATTTTTTTTAAATGTCTGACCACAAAGTTACCGCTTTAAATATTAAAAATATTAATAATATACTATTTATTTTGTCTCATGGTAAATATCAACACTCTTCAAGAATAAAAAACATGGCTTCTTCTTCTTGTTGATCGGACTTTGGTTATTGTTTTGGTTGTCACGACTTTCTTTACTGTGGTCTGGAATAGTATAGTAATGGCCAAACCACTGTCTCAGGCTTTTCAGCCACGATGTTCTTCTTCTCTTAGGACCCTGACTTCCGGCATATTGAAGCTTTCGGATTTTTATTGATCTGATTGCCTGTTTTCTTTATTCATTCAAACCATAACATCTTCAATCGTTACTCTTGTAATCCAGCTTATATTCTGTTAATTCACATCTCGAATGGTTCAAATCGCCTTAATTCGTCTGACCATTTAAATTCGTAATCCAAGGTTGAGATCATGACTGCAGAATATATTTTCCAGTTGGATAAATGTTGCACATGCTTGCTCAATGCCGCATTTGATTTCAACATAAGGTTCGCATATTTAATTTACATTGCAATCCAAGTATAGGTACAACAAGTACAAAACAAAATATTAAAAATGGTCTATGATCTGAAATACCGGACACCAACTGAAACTGTATACCGTATAACACAACAAGTAAACATCGAAAACATTACAAAAATCGAAACACTTAAAATCATTCACAGACTAGCAATTGGCGAAATACAAGACGAAGACATAAAATTACACAAAATACACGAAAAACACCAACACAACACTAGAATGGCTCAAAACTATCACATAACGCCAAAATAAAAACAGGACAATCCCGACTAATCTGCAACGGACTAAAACTATACAATGACCTACCACAACAGACCAAACAACTGACCACTGACAAATTCAAAAAAGATGTGACAAAAATATTAAAACTCGGCCAACTATAAAAAAATTACTTTGTATCTAAATTATATTATTATATTTTCTTATATTGAATCATGTAAAAATGTTACCCATAAACCTCTTAGGTTTCTATTACTTTTTAAATAAAAATAAAAAATATAAAAAATATGGAATATATTTTTTATATATTTTTATTTATTTACGCATCAACTAGCCAAGGGGCCCAATTACAGAAGGGAAACACATTACAAAACACCCAGACTTGAGTAAATCAAATAGATTAATTGTGACCTCACCGAGAATCGAACCCGGTACGAATCGAGATCGGAATCAAAATACGGAATCGAGCCAATGGGCTACGAGGGCCGCCTAATGTTTCAAAGGTCTAAAAGCTCAATTTTGTAGGCCGAAAATAATTGACATAGAATAAGCTGTGCTGAATTTCATGCTTAAAGTTTGGGAGTTCTTGCAGCTTCAGAAAAACAGATTTTCTGCTTTACAATTACAATTAAAACATAATGTTCTTTACAATACTGAGGAATACACATAAATAAATAAAAGGTATTAATGTTGTTAGGTTTGTTGACTTATGTCCCTCTTATTCCCTGAGAACAGATTTGGAAGCGCATGCAACGGAGGTACTGGATGCATTTGATTGTCGCTGTCTTGTGAGGCGAGTTAAGCCGGGAGCAACATTGTAACGCTTTAAATTAGCAATGATTGTCAAAGTGAGTTGTTTGCTAAAACGGCGGACTTAACAGGGCTGAGAAATACTGTCTTACAATTTTGTTGGAAATCTTATTACGTTTTTTCTTAAAATGTTAAATAACGGTTAATATTATTTATTGCAAAATATAACAAATATTGTATGCGGAGTTTGTCCGAAATTTATTAATTGAAATTTTTGGGTGATTCTATACACGTCTACGTTGTAGTATTAGTGCAATGCGTAGTCAAAAATGTGATAGTATTGCACTCTGGATGCAATATGTTCTTTATAAAGTGGTTTTGGCTATTCGTCTCCACTCTATGCATTGTAAATTAATATTTAGATTGGGCATACAAATATTTGCGATGTAATTTCTTTGATAGAAAACATTTTAACAAAGAACACAAGTTTAAATGCAAAAACATCGAAGTCAATTTTGATGCAAAAGCATTATGTTTTAAACATTATGTTTTTAGAAGGAGTGCCTTTGTTTTGTACAAGTCTTAAAGAGTTATAATATACACAAAATTTGATCCGGGCAGGATACGTTCCTCAATCCCAGAGAGTAACAAAATTAGAAATGGATGGCATTAAATTCATAAATATTCTATCGCAAGGAGGCTGTAGGTTGACCAGTGGCGGAGATAGAGCACACAAATTTTGCGCAGGGTCCTAAAGAATTTCAAGCAATATTTAAGAGGTTTGTTTGCTTGATTCGATAATTATGTAAACATATTCGTCATCTCGCATTGCATGATTTAGATTCTTGCCGTGCAATTACACGGGTTTCCTGCGAAACATCGGAGCTTCCCTTTATATGTATAAAACTGATAAGTATATGTAAGTGATTTGAAAATTATTGAAGCATAATTTTCTGTTATTTACCTGCATATTTAAATGTTCAAATTGATTAAAATAAAAACAAAAATAGTAAATAAATCATTAACTGTTTATTTAAAAATAGTAAATAAATCATTAACACATCTTTCCATTTAAAAAGACAATCAAATGTATAAGCCGGCGTACTATACTCATTGTTTCGTTGTGTTGGTGATAGCGGGTATAAACATGCGTCACGTGCTAAACAATGTGCGTCGTACGCACTGCTAACACATACTAATTCGATTGTCTTTCTTAAACGGAAAGATGTATACATAAGCATATGTATGTATAATATTCCTGGATCAAGTGCTATGTGAAGAAAAAATCTAACAAATAAAATATTTTTGTATGAAACGCAATATAATTATTTAATGTACTATTGTCAATTACTATAACAACCATCTTGTTTGACATTTGTATTAATCTATACCTATAAAACTCAATGTCTGTCTGTCTGTCTGTCTGTTCTCTATACAAATCCACACCGTTTGTCCGATTCGATTCAAATTATGCATTCTTATGCTTCGGGACCCGGCGGGTAACATAGGCAACGTTTCCCCCCTATTTTCATTCCCCTTTCCCACATTTTTTCGATGCAAATCTGTACCGTTTGACCGATAGGACTCAAAATTTGGAAACTTATTCTTTAGGACTCAGCGGGTAACATAGGCGATATTTCCCCCCTATTCTCATACCCCTTCCTCTCCCCCTGACATATTTTCGATGCAAATCTGTACTGTTTGACCGATCGGACTAAAAAATTTGGAAACGTATCCTTTGGGACTCGGCGAGTAACATATGCGATATTTCCCCCCTATTCTATTCTCATACCCCTTCCCCTCCCCTGTCATATTTTCGATACAAATCTGTACCTACCATTTGACCGATTGAACTTAAAATTTGGAAACTTCTTTAAGACTCGGCGAGTAATATTGGCGATATTTCCCCCCTATTCTCATGCCCCTTCTCCTCCCCTGACATATTTTCGATGCAAATCGGTACCGTTTGACCGATCGGACTCAAATTTGGGAATCTCATTCTTTAGGACCCGGCTGGTAATACAGGCGATATTTTCCCCTATTCTCATACCCCTTCCTCTCTCCCTGATATATTTTCGATGCAAATCTATACCGTCCGAATCGAACCTTTGTTTACCCTCACAAATTTATTTTAAACTTAATCCTTAACCCGTGCAACGCGGGTATGAACAGCTAGTTTAAATATAAAAGTGTACAATATTTTAATGTTTAATTTATTTATAAATTTCTCCGGGTTAAATAAATGTGCTCAGTGTCGACTACTCACCTGATGAACTGTTTTCGTATACTATAATAATATTAAATTTCGTATTATTTATGAGTTTTGTACGCGCTGTCAACAAAATTAAGAATTTATAACGTTTTGCATATTCATACAACAGCTTCTTATTTATTGTATTTCCGTGGATTTCATTGATTTATTGGTGTAATATCAATTTCGAATATAAAATATATTTTCCTGTCGCCAAGAAATACACGAATCTCAGGAAGGCTCAATTAACTGTGTTATTTACCGTTTTTTGAATTAATATTTCTGACACTGTTGAAAAAAATGTTGGTACCAATTTATATGGATACTCCATTACAAAAAATATACCTACGTATTCAAATCGGAAACAACTTTAATTATGGTTGTGGGATGTGGTTGTTAGATATAGCGGTAAGACACTCAGCTCATAATGATCAAGAGGTCAAGGGTTTTAACCTCTTCTGGGAGATCAAAAAAATAGTCCTGTTTTAAATTTCTCTCATAGTCGATGAGCTGATGATTATTAGACAATATTACTTAGACTATCATGTAAAAACCTATAGAATCAGACCATTACTAAAGTACTTAAAAGTCCACTCATTGTATGCACTCCGCGAAAATACCTTATTCTTCCTGGCCGTCCTAAATATAGTTTTAACGGTCAATTCAAATTTTGCAATTCAATTCAAATTGTCAATTCAAAATTTCCATCCGGTGTATAAGTTATAATAAATAAGTTTTTTAACCACTAGTTAAGTTATTTTGTGTGAAGCGCCCCTGAGGTACTCACTTAAACAGCGCTTTATAAATTATCCAAATATTATAACTAACTAACCATCACGCCGTTTCAACGCAGAGGTAGGCAGAGAAGATAGAACGCCATATTCTTTTATCTTGGCACATCACTTTCGCTACGCCTACATTCATGCATCTTCTCATACTAGTTCAATGGTTGTTGAGGCTTTTAACAGTGCCATCCTCAATTATTTAGGTAAAAGTAGTATCTGATCGTGCCAGGTCTTTCGCGGACGCCCTCTATTCATGTTGCCTTCAACACTCGCCTCATATATTTTCTTAACTATCCTTTCCTCGCTCATACGTTCCACATGACCAACCATCTCAGCACTCCTTTCTTTATTCTGTCTACCATCCTTTCCTCGCTCATACAATTACATCACACTTAGTCACTCTTTCGTCTCTCTCGAATACCATCACTTTAGATTTGCTGACATTCATCAGAAGTTCACTCTGCATACATACTTCGGACATCCTGGATACCAGGCACTGCAGGTCAGATTCACTGTTAGCCACTAATACCTACTGCATCACTGCGTATAGTAGGCAGGATTTGGTGAGTCCGTCCATTTTCGCTCCTACTTCTAGTTCCTTAAGTTCTTTCATGCATCCCTATTTGACACCTTTTGTAATATCAAACCATGATGTTAATGAACATTATTATTGTTATTATTATTATTATTATACACAATATTATTATTCTTTTTTTTAAATAATATTATTATTATTATTTTTATAATAACATTATTTGTATTATTGTTATTATGTGTGTGGTCCTTTATGTATGTCTCGCTTACTATTACAATAAGTTCAAATAATGTCAGGAAATGTTCCCCTTTTATGAAAAATATTTTTCAAATTAGTGCATAAATTTCTAAATATTATTTACATCAATTCATTTGTATGTTAATTATTAGATTTAACACGGAATACAGGTCGCATCTCGACGTAACTATTTTCAAATTCAGCTAAACACTTGTGCTATGAAAATAGAACTAACTTGCTGGTATCCTCTAATTAGACTCGGATCACCGACTACTGAATCGCTTAACTAGTGTCATAACCACTTCACCAATAAGCTATTTAAAAATCTACAATACGATAAAAAATCAACCAAATAATTTCTCGGCAATGTGTATATTCGTAGAATACAATAAATATTTCGCTTTAGGTACTCTTGTCTATCGCGCGGGTTCATAATTCTCTGGTTTCTATGACGATCGTTTTTCGTCATAGCAATCTACTGTCCTCGTAGTAGATGTGGTTCCAGGATGTTTCCAGAATCTAGAAGATTATCCCTGACCTTTGTAGTGATTTATAATTTACAGACAAAAATGTACAGTGCTGTAAAATCTCAATTTGTGCAATTCTTTCAGCTTCTACCGTCTTGTGTCAATATTAATACAATGCTGGCAAAAATCTACCTGAATTTCAACAACCTACAATCATTTCATAAAATGTTCCTCGCATCATTCCTTTCTATAATTAAATCCCTTCCCTTCCACAATCGATCTTCCAACGGTTTTCTCCCGTGAAAAATTAAAATTGCATTCAGCAAAGCTTCAATCCGTCGAAGCAAGTGACATCGCATCTTGAGTGGTCCATTGTGCTCCCGTCACGGCGCTACCAACACGCGGCCGCAGACATTATTTCACTACACAAAAGGAGCTTATTTGTGAATGTGTATGACATTTATTTATCTAGAGGAGCAGGGGTGCGCCAACCTAGCGCGCGGCTTACAATCGGTCACTGGGCGGCAATTGATCGGCTAAAAAATTCATGAAAAAATGTTATCGTTTTTCTCAACACATGTAAAATATTTATGAACAATAATTTTATCCCTCTGTCGACAAAATCTAGTAATTTTGTTCATAGCATATGCCTACATATAAAAATATTGTTAAAATATAAACTTGTCTATAAAAATTTCAGATGTATATTATATTAGTAAGACACAAAATAGACGGGACTTACATGTTAAATTTCTAAAAAAAATGTCAAGACATCTGACAAACATCAAAATTGACAAAGTGGCGATATTATATAATAGCGGTCAAAACACGATTGTTATGTTATACTGCTTCTTGAGGATAGGCGGCTTTATTTGCTATTGTTATTATTTAAATATTTCAGAAGTTTGGAAACATGTTTGGGTCAGTTTTTTATTATTTTTTTATTTAATTTAGAAAATATATAAAAGACCTGAAGGGTCTAACATATCTATTTACATACATGTATAAACATTTTGAGAATAAAATAACGTTAAAAAGTGGAGAAGAGAAAATAGATTACAATAATTTGTCATTACGTCTTTGGACTTCTTAGTATATTAATTTACTTTTAGGTTTAGGCGAAAAGGCCAATTTAAAAAAAATAGTTTTCTGTTAATGAATTTTCAGCTTCAAAATCCTTCAATTAATATGTTTACGGGGGTTTAGCTAGTTTATTAATAATTTTAGCCATGGGGTCTTCATTTGTCACTTTTTTCTTTTTTAAATCTATGAAATTTTAGTTTAAATTATGTATTTATTTTTTTGTAGAGACATACGATCTCAAGATAGTATATTTACTATGGCCAATTAGGTATTATGTTAAAATACACATTAATACAATAAATTTATGATATTGGTCAATGTACCTGTCGTAAAAAAAGGTTGAGGAAAACTTTAAACAAGTAATAAAAATTATATTTGTATTCATAATAATATTCATCATCGTTTTCATTCCCTTAGTAGGATCAGGGGCCCAAAGACTACTTGTCACATTTCCTACAAGTCACTTCCACCTTCCTCTGTCTTGCGCTGTTTTGGTACTTTTTGACCAATCAAGAATCGATGTCTTTGTAGCTATTAATGAGTATATTTTTACATGTAGCATTAATGCTCCACGTCCAGGACCTCCATCTCACGTGGATCAAGAATATTACTCCTGCTACTCCTCTAAGATAATTTCAGCATCCTGGATTCTTGATCTAATTACTTCATCAATATTCTCTCTTGGTGACCTATATACAGTGTGTCCGATGAATGTCCTGTGACCGTTATCGGAGCCTTTAATACCATAAAATATGGACAAAACTATATGTCAAAAAAAAAGTTTTTTTCGTAATTTTTTTAAAAATATTTTTTGGTCTCTTAATAATTTTCGTGAAATACTTAACATAATATTAATCCTTCTTATTTTATCTTTCAAATTAGACCTCTTTAATTTTTGTAGGACCTCTACATGGGTAGATATTAGTAAATTGACATAACATTTCCATTACATTATGACTGGAGAAAAGTGACATATGGGGGTTGTTTTGTCGGTAAAATTGATCATATTTTATGCTATTAAAGGCTTCGACACCGGTTACCGGACAGTGGACACACTGTATAGCTTTAAAAACAGTTTGATGTAGACATCTAATTCAATATAAATTGAGAAAAAGCAGAACACCACTGTGTATATATGTATTATTTTATTAGCATAAAATGTCCCAACTCTTTTACTACAATTTTACAATTTTATCTACATATATAATATCTACAATTTTAATCTGTTTTTTTAAACCCTGAATCGATTCAACGTACTGAAGAATTGTTGGAACATGGCAATTAAAATGCCATGTTCCAGTTTCCATACAAACCAGTAATAGCGACCGACATTAAATGACAATATATAATTACCTATACAATTGAGTCCAAATTGAATGAATGTTTCATCTTACAAATTTGTTTGTCAGACATTTGGTGAATACATTTTTGTCTTTGTGAAAAATATCAGTAATAATATTATAATGAATATGAAATGTAACAATTCAATTCCATTCAATACCAATCCATCCATGTTTATAAATATATTTCTGTTATATTGATTACAAAGAAATTGTATGGGAGGTTTAATTAGATGTTTTCAGAAGTTACAATATGTGTCCATAATTTTAATGCACAGTGGGCCCTCAGTATTAGTCCTTGTTGATAATTGTCTTTTTTGATATTCGTCGAAATTTTTATTCGATACTCGCTCGAAAAGTGTCACCATTCAGGTCAAAATATAGAATTTCGTCGAGAAATTGCACCCATGCAGGTATGCCAACAAACAACATTGGAAGGTTTTTTAAAAAAAACGAGTGCTAGTGAATCGTGTGGAATTACTGATGAATCATTAGGACATCCATCACCATAATTTATATTAATTACCTCTTGTCACAATCCAAGGTGATCCTCCTTCTACACAATAGCCTAACTCCTAAAAAAACTCTAATTTTGTTTAAACTTTGTTTTAAGCTCTTAAATTGTTTAAAAATCTAATAGCAAATCTCTATGATAATGATTAATCATTAATATGAAGAGGTTCATTCGTAATTTAAATGTATATGCAATAATTTTCGAGCGAAAATTTTTTTGTCAAGGAATAGATATGTAGACAAAATACTGGGTTGGGAACGGATTTAACTATTCTAAAATAGTAAATAAAGAATGCACTAATTAATTCTTATGACGAATATTGAGGGTCCACTTTATTTTAAGATAAGGCCGAACTGTATTTGTCGTTTAAAGACAGTCACCTCGCAATTACGAGATATTTTCCAAAATAAGTCAATTAACCACGACTAGGTACTAAAAAATCAATATATTTTATTTTGGAAATATATTCCATTTTAGATAATAAATAGTGAAGTTTAGAATAAAAAATAAACAGTTCGGTCCTGGATCTAATAATAAGTATACGAACTACATGCTGTCAATAATTTAGGAATAAATTGACGTTAAAATAAGACGTCAATATTTAGGTAGGTCTTCATGCGTTTTAAAAATTTATGCGAGTTACAATTTTAAGAATTATTATAAAAACGATTTCAAATACGATTATTATGTTGTTTTTTCTATTTTGCTGCCTTTTTAGTTAAATTATATGTATATTGAGCTGTGACTGTATCTTATATCCTATAGGCACACATTGCGCGTCCCTGTTTATAAGAGAATGTTAATGACATTTATTTATCTAAAATGGGATCCTGAGCAGACGCAACAACTAGGGGTATGCCGCATTGTGCATCCATTTTGTTTATACACCAGATTGACAAAGCCCTTGTGTCGGGCCCGTCAAGTTTTGATAGGCAAGTAGACGTATGAGTGGCGGAAGGTGAGATAGGCTACCCCTGCGCCCTACCCCACACACCCTCCAGATTTATTCCGGGGAAATTAAAAGAAAATATTTTCACAACCTTTCAAACGTGTGAAGCTTTCGATGCAGGAACGAGGACAGTCGAACTGCATTATGTATTATGCAAATCATTTAACGTATTGAAACCGCTCACCAAAATAATCACACCAATTAATTGGGGGATAATTTGTTTTTTGTATATTTGTGACCGTGTGGTTTAACATATATGGCCACAGGAGGAATCAATGAAGACGCTGGGATTTAATACAGGATTTATTGAATACCGATTAAAAACCGGCGAAAGAAAAAGAGATTATATTGTGCCAAGAATCTTTAATAAATTAGATAAAAAATTCTTTGATGCAAGACAAAAAAACTCCATTGGCATCAAAAAAGTACAAGCTAAAAGAATATATATTAAAGCTATGTACCTAATCTTACATTAATTTATAATTACATATCATGTATCACTTGTTAAAAAACATGCAACACCCGATAATGACCTACTATCTTCATTATAAAATAAAAATTATTGTCAAATATTGAAATTGCTGTGCAGTTTAGCATATGTTTAATGTAATAAATATCAAAAAAATTTATAAATATATATAAAAAAAATAATTATGAAATGGCTAAAAAATTCAGGAAGAAAAAAAATTAATTAAACTAACGTACAAGGGCACTTATCGCCTTCAAATGTAACGCTATTCCTTAAATTAAACTGTTTCGCAATTTATCACTCGTAAATAGACATTTTATATTCGTTTTAACACTTTATTCACTGTTTACTAGAATATTCCATCACTTTCCGCACTTATTAATTTCGCTTCGGTTTATCTCGCTACGTAAGAACTTTCTAGAATCGCTTTCGAATTTTCGTTCGCTTGGCATCACTGGCTTCTCGCCGCTACCGCTCGCTTGGCCGGACTGAGCCGCCGCCTGCGGCTACCTTTGCTTTGTTATTGCCTGTCAACGCGTACGGAAAATAACTCAACTCTTACTCCCGCTTGTCTTATTCATAGTGGTTAATGCTGTTATCGAAATTCCGAGACGTTTCTCGCGTTTTCGAGAAGTTCCTTGCGTTTTCCAGACTTTTGGAGATGTCTCTCTTAAGCCGAAGTTTATGCCAGGCTATTCTGTAATCTTCGTTAGTATTGTGATCATTTCAAACAACTGTCAATTGACATGAGTGCGCGACTCCCTTTAGCCTCGTTACAATATCTATCTACAAGGCGCATACTTTCAGTAGGTACATCGAAGCATCAGTTGTACGAAATCATACATTTTGGAAAATAAATCGAAATGAAATATTTATGTGATAAACCACTATATTTTTGGTCACACCAACCGGTTTCGGAACCATCGTTCCTTCTTCAGGGTCAACTACAAACTTAGCATTATTATTATTATTACATCAAACTGTTCGCCACACGACGGAACTACGTGTGCCGAGTCGTCGCCCCACTGACGTCAGACCTTATCAGCTGAGGCTGATGAAAACATCGTCTCAAGTTACTACATTGTAATCTCATTCAAAATAAAAACTACATTAAGATTCTTTAATTGTAACATCTTTCTATACAACAAGCATAAACAGCAGGGGCCGGATAATGGCCACATCCCGATAATTGGTGACTCCGACGTAAGAAAAATATCCCGGTAAATACGACAGCTGTTTATAGGGATTCATAGCGTTCAATATTTTTCCTCGGTATATACCAAGGTGGTGCAACAAACTTAGATAATTTCCAATTACCGAAAAAATTTTCCGCCGACAGTTGCTCCCCACAATTGCTGGCCAGGAAAATTTCTCGCCACCAGATTACCTAACCTTTATAATACATTTATATGACGGCAATTGTTTGAAAATAATAATTTAATACCAATATGTTTTTAAATAAATGTGTTCCTTGATCTTTATTATCTGTATTCATGTAAAAAAAGAACTAACATCCTGTCACGCAATTGGCGAGCAAGTTTCCTGGCAAGCAATTCTATGCCCAGCAACTTTCCTGGCAAGCAATTTTCCGCACACCGCATTTCCCACCTATTTTTTTCTCGTTTTGTTATTCTTGGTTTATCCCGCTGACCTGGGCAGTTTTTGCATTGTATGGTTTGCTTTTGATGACAGTGAAGCGGTTTGGTGTGGACGCCTCCCCGCGCCGCTTGCACTCGTATGAGTTTAATTGGCGAGGGGATGAGATGACCACTTTAGCATAAAATAATGCCAAATTGGGTGGGGAAAGTGTAGGGCCGATATGGGAGCTGTTGTTCATAAGACGGTCTTGGGTGTGTGGTGGGTCTCTCTCCACTGACCTGGGCTGTGTCAGGTTAACTAACGCGATTCCTTTCCCCCAGGAATGGCCGCCTCGCAGATGTCCCAGAGCATGTCCTCGTACTACGGCCCCGCGTACGGGTCCATCAGCGCCGCGTCCATGGCCGCCGCCGCCGCGGCCGCCCAGCAGAACGCCATGTCCGCCGCCCTCACCGCGCCCGCCCAGGTAACAACACTTTAATTACAGACAATTGACAATAATCTATATTGCTTATCACGGCACTTTAAAACATAGAGGTACCAGCTGCAAAATCTATGCATAATAGTTCATAAGAAAATACTACGGTATCTCTAGCATAGTCCCTTTAAATAAATTAAGGGTTTTCACATTTGGAACATATACAGAGTGTCTCATAGCTAGAAGCAAAAACTTTACAGGTGGATTCTTGCCTTGATAATGAGTCAAAAATGTCCTAGCAATCATATATGCCATATCAAAGTATGCATTATTTTTCAATATTTATTTTTTGCAAAAATTTGAACCGTCATTACAGTAATTTGATATGAATTACTTTACATTCGCTTTGATGCAAGTTGAATTAAAAATCTTAAATATAAAAAAATGTTTGTTTTACGGTCATGGTTGCTTGAACATTTTTGAATCATTATAAGGCAGGAATCTACCGTAAAGTTTTTGCTACAAGCTATGAGACACAATGTATAGAACATTCAAAATTTTGATAATGTGTTAACGTTCTTACGAGTAAAGTATAAAAGTCGTAAAGTGATCACTTAAGCCAACTCATGTAGGTCATAAACCCTGGTCCACCCTATAAAGACTTCCACTTCCTTTAACAAATAACTTCGTCTCTGTGAAACTTCTATAATCCATATTAACTATTAACCAAGATTAATTTTGATTAATATTTTTTGTGATATGATTCCAGCGAAACGTCGAGAATCGAATCTAAACACATTAGTACAGTTCATATGTGGGATATAAAATTAAATACAGCAATATCCATAAATTTTAAAAAATATTTTGAGTGCATTCACCGTGAATTTATCCCTTCCAAAATCATGTTTACTATAAATTTGTAGACTATGTTTCCTATAAAATCTCTAATTCAGTACATTATAAATTAGTAATCCTCGATGACCGCTTAATTATTTGTTTTTTTGATGTTGCTGCCTTTACTTTTATTCGCCACACATATAAAATATTGGTTTGTTTCAATACTAAAACATTTATTTATTTTTTTAAAAATTCGACCTTACGTTGAAAATATTTATGAGAGTAGCAAAATCTATCATATCGAAGATGCATACAAGATCTGTGTTATCTTTATAAAATATTGAATAACTTGGTTGACTCGCCCTATTTATTAGAGCAAATAGTTTTAAGTAGTCCTACATACTCAACGCGTTCAAATAATTTATTTTACGCAAACTTTGGTAGGACTAACTACTTAAAAAACTGCTTTGTAACTCGTTGCACCTCAAAATACAATATGTTAAATTCTACAAATAATCTAGACATTTTTACTGACAATTTGCTTTTATTTAAAATGAATCTCCGTAATCTCATTTATGACTACTGATTTGATACTTCTTTAATTGAATCCCATTCCCTCCCTCTCCCCCTTTTCTCCCATTTTATGCATTATCATAATTTAAATCTTTGAAATATTTATTATTTATCACATATTCTTTATCATTGTTTTTTATTTAGTTTTTTTTTTACCAGCTTCGAGGAAACTTTACTGGTCATACTCACGAATATTTTTTTGATATTATATATTAAAAAAAAATTGTACTGTATGTTTCCCAAAAAAAAAATAAAAAAAATATTCCTTGGAAAATATAATCTCCTAATTTGAATAATACGGTAATCCCTCTTCGCCGATTTTATTGGCCGAGAACACGTGGTTCCACACTAACCCGCGCCGCGCCATGCGCCTGGTAGCCGCACGCGCGTGAGCAGCTCCCATTAGACCGCACAATGCGCTCTGCATGAGAATGCTGCGGACAAATAATTGCAAATATGACGGACGTTTGTTCTCCACTTCGGCCACGCGCGCCTTTTTAGTACGCGTAGTACAAATGAATGGTAATTATTAATGTACTTGAAATGTCTTCTTTGAATTTCTCGCGTTCATTTGTAACTAGCAGGAAGCATTTGGATATGCCGATTGCTTTTGCTAGTTGGCCGTTTGGGCGCTGTGCGATCACAGTCGCATGAATAACCGCTTAATCATTTAACGCGGACAATTAGCCGTACATCTTCTTTTATTAATTTAAATAATAAAGCTATTTATGGTTTTTGTATTTTAAAAAGTAGAGATGCGTGAACAAAATATTTCTCATAGCTATATTCGCTGGTTAAAAATAATACCAGGTATAAAACAACCATAGACGTTATTTCTTTCTGATTTCCTATTCTTATTCCTTTTCTAAATATTTTTACTCTTTTTCATATTGTTTATAGAACACAAATAATATTTTTTTAAATATATGATAATAGTATATATATATATACACCCAAATATATACCCCCAAAGTAGTTAGAACTAACACACATATATATATATATAATATATATAATATATATATAATATATATATATATAGAATTTTCATCTTTAGTGCAGCATGTTTTAACCGAGGGCCACAAAATAGATTTTGATAATGTAAATACCATAGCTAACCTTAACTTAGAATCATCGCGCATTTACCGAGAAGTAATATAAATTTTCATTCATAAAAATAACATGAACAGCAGAAAAGATTCCATAAGAATACCAAATACCTGGACTAATATCTTAGAGACAAACACATGTAATACTGCAATTCAGGAAAAAAAAACAACTTTTAAAATTAACCCACAAAATTCAACAATAATGGAAAAACCAATTAGTAAAGTAATTACCCGTTCCCAAAGTCGGCTATTAAACAAATAAATAAAAATCAATAATGTTTAGCACCAATAAGGATTTTAATTCGCTTTTGTTCTGGCTCTTGCCCCGAACAGTCGGGTTTACTCGTCCAGTTTTGGGCAGGAATCAAAATAAGGGGCCCTTGAGAATGAGCAGTGTTCTTTTCCTTTCCAGCAAGTTTTCAGGACTGTTTGATGCGGGTTCCCCCAGAAAGTAGTTCGTCATCTTTTATCCGCGAAAACCTTAAATATATCGTAATATATAATATATATATATATATATATTATTATATATATATAGTATATATATATTTATAAAGATTTATTGCATTTATTCCCCATCGTATTACGTTTACACTAAACTCGTAAAATAGTTTTTTTATAATGGTTTTATTGTTTTATGATATATCTATTACTTGTTATCTTTCTTATTATGTATATTTTCATTCAGATCGTTTATATGCACAAAGTAATTTAATAAACACAATAAATAAAAATTATTATGGAATACAACAGTAGATTACGCAAAGATAACTGATCAAATATAAATTGTGGTATTGTATAACTGTTGAGATATTTTTTTAAACTATCTTCTCTTAAGTTTTTTTATCAAATGTATTCTTATTTTACATATTTTGTAAATGGCCCTTATAGAGCAATTAATAAATAAATAAATATTCTTCCTTCTTTCAAACTACACCAAGCGCGAAGTGCTTCTCAGAAACTTACGTCTCAATTCAATGAGCCGATACCTACTAACAAATGAGTCGTAATTGTAAATGAATTATTAAACTGTATAAGGTTATAGGGTATTTCCGAGAGAATTTAATAAGAAAAAAAAAATTAGGTAATTTTATATTTATTTATTATTTTAACTTCTATGACAATAAAAATTTTACTACATTTAATATTAATACATAAGTACTTATACCTCACACCTGAATCGCAGTCCCGAGTTTTTAATTTTTTAAATCGATTATTTTTGTACTGTATTGTATTTATGTACCTTGCAAGTGTTTTTAACGTTTTCATAATTTTATCTTCAATTAGAATTATCACAGATTGGTAAAAAAATCTCAAGAAGTAAACGCATATCACATTAGTATGAATGATGGTATCTTCAATTATTATCTTCGTTCACCTTAAGAGACATCACTTTTCAAAATTTCCCCGAACGTGTAAGTTCCTACATATAAATGAAACGTGTATTTTTTTTTTTTACTATTTTATTTTATTTTATCACCATAAACATTTCTTGCTTTTTCATTATTCATTCGCCTTATATCCAAATTATATTCTCTGTTATGTGTATAGGGGCATACGAGTAAAGTATGGATTACTTTTAAAAGATTTCCGAAATAATCAACTTTTGTATTGTAGCGAGATTTTTACCTTGATGAAAAATATAACCCTTCGCAGAAATTTCAAAGAGAATTGTCACATCAAAGGCTTACCTTTTAACCTGTATCATTTGATCTATCCATGGAAGTCCTGCTCACAAAAACCCATCGACTTTAACAGCTTTTCTGATGTGACGCCATCAATGGTATTGTAATCAGTGTCCCCTCTGAATGCGCATTCTCCATTTAGGAAGCTTTTCATACAACAATTGGAAGTGTCCAGCTACAAATAGGATTGTGTAACATTCAGCACCTTTGTGCCGGCAAAAATATTCCCCCAGGTGACGTCATTACAAATTTTGTAACATATTGAAAGTCATTCTATTATCACTTAAGCCAAAAATTAATCTTAATATTAATTGTTTTATTTTAACTTAACAGACTGTTGTGTAGAAGAACTTTAAATAATAAAATATTTTTATACACAATAAAAAATATCAATCCGTTTTCGTTAGAGTAATTCACACAAATATGTCAAAAATATTTTCTTTACTACACTAATTCGTAGAATTTGCAGGCTCGGGAACCAGTTCTGCTTCTTCAATTTTATTATTATAGTAGTGCTTTTTGTACGTATAAATTTTATTGTGATTTTTCTTCTTATCAAAAAATTGTTATATAAACGGTTTAATATTTATATCGTACTGATAGTAGCGAAGGGAAAAACTACATTTCAAAATGAAGGCTACACAGGCACACACGTTCACCAAGACTACAAAGTGTACACTATATTTGCAGTATAAACTGCATGAAGTGAACTAATTGTAGTACTACGAAATTGTAGTACTAATGAAGTGAACTAATTGTGGTATTAATGAACTGTAATTGTATTCTGCATGAATTACCAAAAATTTCACATAAAAAATATACTATTTGAAGTATGTACTTTTAATAACTTTGAAGTGTGTGTAGTTTTTATTGTGCACTACACTTCAAAAGGTGTGAAATGTATACTTCAATGTAATGTTGTAGTTAGTACAGAGCGGACCCATCACAGGTATGTATGTGTCCGCGTATATAAATATTTAATGAAATAATTTAAAAGCCTATTAGGCGTTCATAAATAGAAAAATATTTTATTTTATTTTGAAATAATATAAAAATATTGTTATTTACGCGATTTTTTGGACTATCCCCTTTAATCGCATCCCATATAAATTTATTTCCTCCGCGGCTAACGTTTATCAAATAATAAAATTCAAACCATTTCGCAAAGCAATTAATAAAGGCGTCGACTCTGAAATATTAGAATAATTAGTACTATCTATCTGGTTTATATTTATACATTTTTTTAATTTTGTCAAAGACGACTGGTATTGATGGTGCATATTTATTATATGATTGTGTATAATTATCTTGAAACTTTTTTGTCTGTACGAAAGTCACCTATTTCGAATAATGATATAATTAATAGCCAATGAGAACGGAGCGTCTTACGTAATATTTATTAAACGAAAATAGTTATGGTCGTTACGATGAAATCGCAAATTAAATCAATTTCTCAGAAGCGAATCTCATTTAATGACTGTATTAATCAGTTTACAATACTGTATTGAGAAATAAATATTATGTAAAGTAACATTTCCTGGTATGAGAGTGGGGATAATTTTTACACTTTATATGTACTTTATGTTAGTTATTACTCAGTTATTTCTATCTTTAACTAATATCTTCCAAAATAAAAAATTTATATTCGTTGTTGTTAATCCTAAATGGCATGTTTTTCTTTATTTTCAACGAAATTTAAAATAAATTAAATTGTAATAAATATTATTATTAAGTTCTGAAGGTAAAGTATTATTTTAAATGTGATAGTTACTTCGGCTTGTTAGGCCATTATCAAACAGTGGATATACCATGCATAATCGACTTATTTATAAGGTTTAAGTTACCCCTTCTCCTATGGACAATTAGATGTTTTCGGTGAAGCCCTATATTAAGATTCTTTTTTCCCAAGCACTTATCATTAAAGATTCCCCAGTTTATTAAATTCTATGTTACGCTTATTTATCAAGATTCCCCGTTTTATGTAAGTGACTAAAGCCATGTATTCACTAGGGGACAAATTGTCCCTCAACAGCACGCGCGGCATAGAGTCTACGTGACGTTGCAACGTCGTGCACATGTGCCGAAACATGAGCGTAGATGTTGATGCGACATGCCGAGCGGAATGTTTCGCGATTTGTCCCCTAGTGAATACATGGCTTAACTGAATTACTATTAAAGTGCCTCTATTTCGTTGTTATTTTATTTACACTCCTGAAATTGTTACATTAAATAGCGCATGCTTTAAGAATTGGATAAATTTCATGTATGTAGGTATGTAGTTTTGTTTTTACTATTTTCTCTAGAATGTTTTTGAATCAATCGTTTATGTTGAATGCATTAACGATTTTATATTTTCGATATTTGAAGCAAGCCCTGTATTATTTAAATTTTATTTTAAATTCTAGTGTTTAAACGATTTGCTCAAAAACTTCCCCCTTATCCCGTAACCACCATATATCAGGGGTGTGCAATGAGCACATTAGAGTATGACTTTTAGGTAAACATATTTTTTGAAAAATTATTGAATTAAAATGTTTTTCAATATTCTAATCACAATGATCATCATATTATTTAGATTTAAATGTATATTGTCATATTAATATTTCATTTTGATTTTTTCCAAAATTTATGTTAACGTAAAAGTTAAGATAAAACTGTTTTTCTTAAATGTTAAATCATCCCGTAATACATATTGCAGTGTGGAACTTTCTTGTTTTTATGTGTAGGAATCACAGAGCATAAAATATAAATAGAGATGAACTTAACTAGTTCTTTGGGAAAGGTAAATGCTGGAAGAACGTGCCCCCTCGCGTATGTATAATACATGACATATTTTTACTGCAGTTTTTATTTTTGCATAGTTTAATTCTCCATTAGCAAGACGTATTTCTTTATTTTGTTCCAAACCGAATCTCTAAGTTAAAAGTATTCTTGTGTAAAAGATATATTATGAAAATACTTTTACAAGTAGAGTATTTAGATTGACCATTTCATATTTGTTTCAAAATTAACAAGCTAGTTGTAATTTTTTTTATAGTTGAACGTGTTGGCACCAGACGCGGTGCCAAATTGTGGACAAGTGTTGTACGTTAGTTCATGTCTATTTATTTTCGCGGTCTGTAGTAGTAGTATTCATTTTGTCGAGACAGAAAAATGACACTCATTCCATGGAATAAATTCATTCTGAATATAACGGTTTGTTCAAGAAAATATTTATTTATTTATTTAGATATAACGTGACCCTTTCTTCCAATCGGTTAAATTTTTCACACAAGTTATGCAACAAATATGTAGGACCCAGACTTTGTCCTGGTAAGCTACTGAAAAACTAAAGCACTCACAATAAAATTTTAAAATGAGATCAGTAAAATTTCGCTTTTGTTTTTTGAAAGTCAGCTCACCACAAATATAACAAAACTAGCTGTAACCCGTCAAAAATGACGGTACTTTTACATGTCAGATTTTACGGAATAATTATTTATTTATTTTATTTTTAAAAATTGAAAAAAAAAATAGAAATAAAAGATTTTGGAAAAAAGTAATTCTTCGAAAAATAATTTTACTATAAAAAAGTTACGGTCGTTACACGAAGTTACGCGGACAGACAAACAACGAAATTTTTATAGGTAATTGGGGTGAGTTAGGATCGTTAATATATTGTATATAACACAGTAGGTATATACATTACTTCTCGACGTATTCACAGTCACAATTATTAATTAAAGACCCAAATAATTACATCTTAAATGGTACTATCACCAAGTGGTTAACTCAGTACCGGGCGATCGCGACCGTCCGCACCGGCCGATGAGCTCGGCGGGCCGCGCGTTTCCCGCGCTGGCCCCCGCCCTCGTCGATAAAATTTTCTAATTTAATGTTTGCTGTAACTAACGAAGTGTGAGAAACGCTAAGGTGTTGAAAAAGGCGCTGCCAACAATGTGCGACTAATGGTGTGTGGATGTGTGTGGACGCACAATGGCGGGCCCCGGCGCGGCGTGAAAGGTGAAGGTGGGTACGGGCGCCCGGTACTCGCCCGCGAACCGCCTAGTCACGCTCCGGCTATCTGTACACTTCACCGGGCGGACAGCGGACGACCGGGGCGGACTTTTATTAATCAACCTTATCAATTCGTTTGTGCCCTTTGCGCGTGTGTGTGTTTGGAAATTGAATGGCTACCTCTCATGATCAACGTTACCATTTTTTTTGTACGCGTTAATTGAAAGAAGACCTCTCAAAACTCGCTCTCGCGCGGCTTTCAATCTTTTCGGCATCTGCATCTCGCATTTAGAATTTTAAAATTATCGTATGTGTGCCTACCCGAGATTAACCTCTCAATCAGCGTGTATTCAAACTGTTTTTTTGTATTTATGACATACGTCGTAACATTTTTTGTATCAAAATAAACTGATATCAACATTGAAACCAATGAATGATGTGAGTTAAATTTACAAGATACAACTTAGTCTTCCAAAATTATATAATCTTATTTTTTTAATTATTTAAATGCCAAAATAAGCCACGATGTGCAATACTGTAGCTAAATACAATACTCACGCTTGAAAAAAACATATATTCTGACCTCACCGGGAATCGAACCCAGAACCCTCACGGCGAATATTCTTTGTCGTACTCATTGGACTAGAGGGTTGCCGTATATTACAAAATGGCACAAACAATGGATGTATAAAAAACCAAAAGACTTTAATTATCTTTGTCACAATGTCCATGACTAAAGTTTCAATGGCGCTGTTTTCACAGCCTCAACTCTCTACCGAAATACATAGTAAAAATACGTCAATTTTTAAGGGTATAATATAATTAACCGGGATTGTAACGCAATGAGCACAGCAGACGCTATAAAATTTAAAACTTAAACCTACACTAAAAAAAAAAGATTTTTGTCTTTATTAATATCACAAGATATTTTTCTGAAAGGCCATTTTGTTTAGTTCCAAGTTTGTATTAAAGTAAATTTTTAGAGTAAAATACATTTATAATTTTGAAAAATAATATTGCCCCACAACCAGTTTGGCCCTGTCCTTGACAGGTAAGGGCCGGTTTCGATGACAGTGACCATTAATCTCCTCCCATCTGCATAACATGAAGGCTATCCAACCATTTCCCCCTTGCGGGAAAACTCACTATTCAAACGTAAAAAAGACGAAACTTTTTCGTTCAGCAAATCTGGACGCTGACCAGACTCTGTCATTAACATGTGATAAAATTGCTAACAAAATAATATTTTCAAAGTTATTAATTTATATAAGGCATAAGTTATTTAAATGAATATTTAATATAACTACGAAAAAAATAAGACAGACCACCAAAATATATACACATTAACTAACGGATATTCCCTGGTCCACGTTTTGGTTCCACGTTCGTTTCCATTAAAAAAATTCTGCAAGCTTGTAAATTTTTAAACAATTATGAAAAAGTCTAACTGATTTCTGTTAAAAATTATACGTAATACCTACTATAACTATCTATCATAAAAATTATAACTGTCTTAGTAAATATGTCGCGCTTTATTACATGCTTTATTAGCTGCATCCCGTCAAAAATGACATTGATTCGCATCTTTGCTGAACCCTAGTATATATTTATAGCATATTTTTGGCGCTCCATGGAGAGACGGCCTTAGCATCATGCGTTGAATGACCGGTTCGGGATTCAAACACCATCCCGGCTATTTAATTTCGTTTTTTTAGCCGTTAATTCGATCTAAATTACGGATGTTATACGAAGTTACGGGGACAGACAGACAGACAGACCTACGGAAGGATGGACGGACAGACAACGAAATTATTATGTTTAATGACGTTTTTCCTTGAAGAGACTTGGTTTGAAAAGAAATGAAATAAAACAACGTCTATTGTTAAAACTACGTTTTGTTTACTAAGGGATTTATTTACGAGGAAATAAATACTTTAACTGGATTATAAATATGTCTGAAATATATCTGAGGATATACTCTCACTATATCTCAGCTCCGTCACCTTTAAAAGGAGTTTATTTCAATTCTACATTTCAAACAAAATTATATTTTTATATGATAAGTAGGTAAGACTAAATCCCTACCGTACTACGTTTAATATCTAGTTACCTCGGTTTAAGTATTACATTCGTATGATAACAATACGTATTAGTAGTATTACATTCGTTATTATTATTATTACATTACAATAGTATTACATTCGTATGATAACAATAACAATACAATATACAACTACATCTTACTTTATACATATATTTTACAATTTATAATTATGGAACAAGAATAGCACAGAAATTCCCGTGCCTATATTTTTGCAGTTAACATCATTTAGATATTTGTTTTATTCTCATAGATTTTTTCACATCTTTCGTTTGGTTGAAACGGTTACATTTAGACAAAAAATAAAATATAGATTAATAGCGAATTTTTAAAAATTGATTATGAAAAAATCAACCCGTATATTTTCAACTCAGAACGTCGTTTTGATTATGAAAAAATATACTTTGAAATATCCGATTAAATGTGAAAAAATTGTTTCTTTGCATTTTTTTGTTTATATTGTTAATTCCATATTTTCAGTTATTCAATAAGATAAAAGATTTTGTAAAAACGTGATAAAATCTAGAGACAAAAAAAATAAATAAATATTTAAATTTAAGTGTTGAGATTCATATTGAATATACAATATTTTTTCAGAATTTTTCAGTAAACACAACGGAATGTGAAATGAAACGAATCCAAATCCCGGGCAAAAGCAGATTGTGTTGTTTTTTTACTTGTAATATAATTATAATGGGAAGATACGCATGAAAATGTAAACTAACATATACAAAGTCGAGGACTTGTTTATAGCGAAGGAGTATATGTGAATAGTTATAATAATATTCTTAGTATAGTAAAATAATAACAATGCAGTAAAGAAAAATAGTAAACAGCGATAATGTGTCATAAAAAGTTAAAAAGCAGATAATGGTAAAATGTAAATGTGTTTAGTATGATTGGATGGAAAGTAAGTGGAAAAGTAAAATAAGTATGAAAAATCTTAATATTCCTAACAAGTCACAAATGAAAATTTTTTTTTCATTTGTGACTTGTTTGGTATTGCGTTTTTGTACCCGGAGGAACAGCCTACCCCGCGTCACCCGGTCACCCCTGATCGGACACCGTGAACACAACCGATTGTCACGGTGAGGATGATCATGACTCAGGATAATTCCTAGGGGCTGATGATGCTCAGCACAGAACTGCACCGGGCAGGCTTGTATTTCTTGTTTGCAGGGGTGCTAAACTACAATGTTCAATTTATACAACTATTGGATAAACCTACAAAATGCGAATAAATCGCTATAATATTTTCACGCAAGAATGGTGTGACACATGTGTCTGAGACTTATAACTTGATTTTTTTTATAACACGTATGTAACACTAAAAATGACATCAAAAATATATTATTTACAGAATGTAACAGAAAGTCCACAGTACCTACTTCACAGGCAAATTTCTACCTAAATTATCAAAGGAAAATGTTTAAGCAATAACATCCTTATATCATTCTATGGAGGCAAGTGACTTCAAAGTTTGCAATTTTTTTCAATGTTTTAACTTATCTTAAATGTCAAACTATCATTAAAATTAATGTAACTTATTGAAAAAATATTTGAAATTCACTCGCTT
Source organism: Agrypnia vestita (assembly GCA_016648135.1). Classification (NCBI taxonomy): domain Eukaryota; kingdom Metazoa; phylum Arthropoda; class Insecta; order Trichoptera; family Phryganeidae; genus Agrypnia; species Agrypnia vestita. Next base: position 216,281 of record JADDOH010025026.1, on the reverse strand, counting down.
TAATCTAAGTCAAATAAAATTATTTAAACCTGCCAGAAATTCGATAATATTTTGTTTTTGGCAAGGATTTTATCAATTTTACTGGAGCAAATGATTTTTTTAATATTCGCTATAGGCTACTTTCATGATTGTCCGACGTTGCACAGAAAAAAGCCAAAAACATTTTTTAAAAAATGCAAACTTTGATTTCGCTTATCTCCTTTAGGCATGAATTAACCTCTAAAATACTGTGGACTATCTCTATTACATTCTTTACATACTTATTCGCAGACAATCGCAACACGTATCTCGCAAACTGTTATATTTTTTATGACAAACTAATTTAATAAATAAATTCACAAGGGCTGGTTTTATTAACTTGGTATAGAGTAATAGTTTAACGCATAGATTTATATAAAACGGGTTACGGGATTGAAAGGAAACGCAAAAAATCTATGCTTCAAATGAAAGATAAAAATCAATTTGATACAACCAGCCCTAGTTGACTTTTTGTGTATCCAAATACACCCAACTACCATTTATGTTTTTTTTTTTAGATTTGTATGTCACTTTATTCTATAAGTTCATTTCTATATTTTGAATATTAGTTAACTATCAGTCTGAAGTTTTTTCTTGTTAAAATCAGCTTGTTCATATTATATATTTGGGGGGTTCGGAGGTACTTTGGAGCAATTGCTTTTAAGTCACCACCCGCAATGTGACGGGTAAGCTCCAAAGGCGTAGAATGTTTGATGATTTTATTATCTCGATAAAACAAAAAAAAAGTTATACATGAGTACGATTACAAAGACAATGACAGATACTCGAAGGGCAATAGCCTCCGGCCACCCGCCGGAGGTCTATGAAAAACTGACATGGCCACATAGGGTGTGGGCCGCTTTTTACATGATTTACGAACGAAGAAGTTTCTTGAGGTGCGGCTGTGTGTGTGTGGAGAAATTATCGGAAATGCTGATGGTGCAATGAACTGTAGGCCGCTCGTGCCTCGATCTGCTTATGTGGCATTCTTGCCACTATATGTGTGTGTAGCCTAGATTGGTGGTTCATGTATTGTGGCGTGAATTCCACATATATCAGATTTGAAACTGTTTTCTTTGATTTACCAAAAAAACCATGCAGTTATATATTTATATTAGTATGTAGCCTAAAATAATTTTCAACCAAAAATCAATTTTTGATGTAAGTTCAAAAATGAAATGTATGAGGCATTTAACTGGCAACTTCAAGTATCACTACAAGAAAACGTCGCGGGCCCTCGAGCGCCAGATTCGCCCCGCGGGCCGCGTTGCGCCGGTCTCCCCCATTTCGGGCCACTCGACGTCTCCTTCGACTAAATTGCATTATGGAGGGTTGTTAAACTACGTAATTTTCAGTTTAAAATCTTTTGAATCCACGTCGCGTCTACCGGCAGCAGCTATCTACCATCGTCGCCATCACTCATCCGGCAGCTCCTGGCCTCCGACCAGCGCGGCCCCTGTAATTGATGGCTTCAGAAATTCGCCGTGATTAAAGGGATTTTTTTAAATACAGTTTTGTACAACAATGGGGAAACTGTCGGTGGATGATGAACGCGCTTTTGTGACGGTCCGTCGTAATTGATTTACCGAACACGTGCTAAAAAAAATATTTTTAAAGATCATTTTTTGGCAGTCATACATTCTTCAAAGCACACGTTTTATTTTCGAATTCATTTTGGCGATTTGGTTTCAGAAATTAGCGCGTTGTAAATTGAGAAAAAATTAAGGTTGTAAATAATTTTAATTTTTTAATTATTGGGGTTGTTAACACGCGTTATTATAATTAAAGTATTCTGAAAACTGTTTTTCTATTTTTACATTAGGTAATAAATAAAACAACAATTACCTTAATGTGGGCACGATAACAATGTTAAATAGGTCTAATATGTTATTCTACTGAAACAAGGCTTGAAACCCAATCCTTTGCAATTGTATAGATCAAGATGAGTATCTTAACCACTTAACCATGTAGCGACTGTATAAATAATAATAATACGTAAAGAAGTCTTTATTTACAGGGCTTAATTTACATATTTCATTCATCTACGCTATCGTAACCTATGGTTAAAAATTTGTCATTTCCATGAAACAGCATTATATATACCTAGATATCGCCACTGGTAAATGAGATTTTTGTATTTTTTTACTAGAGTGTGAAGCAAATTGAATACGAAAGAAACTGCTGATCCAAAGCAATAAATTCCTGGATTTTATCCCTCTAGGGACAAAATCCAGTAATTGTGTTTTTATAAAATGGTATTAAAAATAATGTAAAAATGAATGTCTTTATTTTTTTTTTATTAATTTTGTTATATAATCAAGAATATTTCGCCACAACGAAAGGAAAGAATTTGCGCGATGGTGTAACAAAACAGTAACGGGAATTATTATCACGGTCGATTGTCAAAACTTCACCAATAACGGCCAGACAAAGGCGGACTGGTAGCCACCACTCGGGACCAGAATTATGTCATCAGCTCCCTTTTTTCTCCTTCGTCCATTATCCCCCGCCAGCTACCAGGACGCCGTGATGGTGCAAAACTCGCCTTTTTATACAACAAAACTACCCCAAACATCTGCTAATTAGTTAAAGCCCCAGGAATGTGCGGGGCGACCATTTAATAACGAAATCATCGTCTGTTGCACCAATAATGATATTAATTGGTTGCATTCTGAATATTTTTTAAACAGACCGACGGCAATGGAAGCCGCCTGTATAGCCACCGGCACGGTATTATCACAGAACGTGAATGTGCACTTTCCACCCGTACAATACCTTTTTGTGGGGGCCGAAAATGTAATTAAAATTTAATCAAGAATTGAATTGTTAAGATTTCAATGAAGACAAAACGCCTTCTGAAGAAGTGATGCGCCACGAAACATCTTATTAATTTTGTTTCGTTAATATTGAAAAGCTTTTGGCGTGTAATCAATATACCCTGGAAGTTTTGTAAGAAATTTTGACTTTCTTTGTGAAAAATTTTCCGCTGTGTAGGTACCGAGTTTCGATGGACATACCTCCTCCGCTTTACGTAACACTTGGTCTTAATTTAAATGGGACATATCTCCGTACTTTGCAAGAGAAAAAAAAACGTCGTTAACATAACTATTCAGTGCTTACTTTGCAAGCAAAGCACGTTTATTTGTCAAAGAGCCAAGTGATTTTCGTGCATCTTCTGTCCATTCATCGACTTTTGTTTACCGAAGCCAGTTTTGCACGTTCTTTTCTTCAGACTTAAATCAACAAAGGCTGTGAATATGAATTGTCAATACTTCCGGTGAACTGTGGCAAGGAACCAATTCGTTCCGGTTTCATTATTATGTTATGTTATTGCATTTGTGTTTAAATATTGCGTCTCTGGAAATACAGAAATATATCATTTTTTGTGTTAAAGCTGAAATGTTAAATTAAACATTACTTTCGTGTAACAAAATTAATTCTTAATAATAATAAATGACTTATATTGGTGACTCAGGCCTTCACTGTCTTACGAACTGAACAGTGCTATACTCAATAATAATTAATCCATCTATAACATAATTGCTATACTCGTTTAAAATGATGGATACATCAATTGCGATGCTCATATTATATTAAAAAATTTTAAATCTTTTCTTTGTATCTTCTATGCCACCAACTACATAAATTTCTCGCACGTCTAAAACTCGTTCATGGAGACTAAATTTCTGTAGGGAATTTATTACGCCTTATTGTTTTTCTTGGTTAACTATGTTTACAAAGACAATAACCGATGAAAACTTCTCTAGTACTGTTTCTTGAGTTGTAGCAAACGTATTTTGGATTATTGTTATTTTTTTGATGTTTATAGCGTTAACTTTGTGGTTGGACATAATTATTAATTTTAATTAAACAATTTTGTATTAACCACTAAAGTAGTAACTCTACGTCTACCACTGTATCTTCATTACCTATTCTAGCAATGCTAGAATAGGTAATGGATAGTTAGTTTGAGTGCGTCCTGATGAAGATACAGTGGTGTCGAAACCGGTAGACGTAGAGTTACTAGTTAAGTGTTTAATACAAAATTATATAATTAAAATTAATATTTTGGTTTATCTTCTATCGTTTACTAAATATGTATATTGCACAAATTTAAATAAAAATGTTATAAAAAATACGACACATTCTACATCATAGAAATCAAATCCGCGTTAAAAAAAATTGCAGCCTATCGATATACTCATTTAGCCAAGGGGTCTCCATTGTATATTTTTAAAATTAATTATACGATACTCTATTTGTGATCATAAACAAGTTTGTGCTGAAATAATTTATCGTAAGCTTATCTTAATATTTGTTATTCACAATAAAAAATCGACACTCACAGGTGGTACTTACTTATTATTTTTGACATTCTGAGTGACAGCTTTAAGTGTCATTAAACCATACGTCACAAGTAACGAGACATGTTGATGGCAATCAAATGCTTACCACATAATTATACAATGCGCAATCGTGTATGGGCGTACACGACTTCGAATACGCAATCTTAAAGTTTATTTTCCTATTCCAAACAGCATTCATGTCTCTTAAAATCTAAAACTATTCAATTATTAAACCTTTCATTTCATTCTACATTGATCTTAAGATTGTATTTTTATATTAAAATCTGAACTTTATTGCTAGTCTTTAATTAATTATATACGAGTATTACATGTTAAAACTGTATATATACCAATGTAATACCTATGTGAATAAAAAATATTATTATACGTTACGTGCTTAGTTTTTTACGTTCAATAAAAATATGAAAAGTGTTGACAAATATGTCCCTTTCTTTATTATTACTACATACAAGAATAGCCAATTAAAAATATAATTTTACTCTTTCCAATTTCAATTGTATATTGTATAAATATACAATTGAATTAACAATACGCGGTGACGTACAGACGCGGGCGGACAAGCGGGCATTGTTTTTGTTTAACGATTTACTTGCCACAAATCTTAAAAACTAGAGGAATTGGCACAGTGCAACATGCCCAAACAGATGCTGATAACACCTTGTCGAGTCTTTGGGTCCCCTACCCTACTAGGACAAAGGGATGAAGATGATGATGATGATGATATTGTATAAACTGCATATGTACAGCCCTTATTTTCTATTCTTGACTCAAAATATTCTGTTTCAAAATAATACATAGTCTTCTGAAGAAATCATTTTACGGTATTTCACTATAGCATCGATCATATTAAGGTTCAAAAAATAATTTCTGCCAATATTTTAACATTAAAAATTTTCACATGTGCTAAATTTAAGAATTAAATAAGACATTTTACTATCAATAAAAGTTGTTTTCTTTTTTGTACACTATGTAGTAATTTGTTTTATTTACATAATTATAATTTAGTATTAAAAGTTGAGTTATAAAAATGATTATATTTAATACATTTATATTTCATATGTGTGTAATAATATAATAAGAATCAAATTAAAAATGCGAAAATGTTGAGAGAGATAAAATCGCACAGAAATGGGATCAAACGTAATCCTATTGGGCTTTTTCGTTTCGTTCGCATTTTTCCTTTGAAAGGAAAATAATAAAAGTCGGTCAAGTGAAGTCCTATAACCTAAGTCTCCATCCATAATAAATGCCCTCCAAGATCAGAATGTCCTTCTTTTGTAGCAGGGTGAGATAATCCTGATTTAATAACGCCTGGACCTCAGGGCGACACGGAATTATGGAGCTGAGATAAATCGCTACCTTGTAATCATGAGACTTCAAAAATATTATATTTTGATTTCATGATTTTTAAAACTGTTTTTTTATTACTGGCTTCGTACTTATATACGGCGCTTTATATGGTTATCATAAGAATTTTACTAAAATATTTTTCATAATTATTGTACTGTTTCATTGTAATAAAAATCAATAGTGTGGGAACTACATAAACAAGCCGCCAACAAAATAGAAGGCGACGTATTTGAAAACGATTTTTTGGAAAATAGTGGCAGTTATTTTTATGTTACAGAATAATTGTATCAAAAGCACATTTATTTTATTTACTACTTACAAAATCGTAGTTTTATTTATTAAAATAGACAGTTTTATTTATTTACTACTTTACAAAATCTATCATTCTGCCCAAATACCATCATTCCTTTCAAGTTTACTTTTTTAAGCGATAAAATTTTATTTAGTATACATAATATTAGTGTATTTATAAATTTTGAGTAATTTAACTAATGCATGGTAGGTATGTGTTTAATTTTTTTAAAACAGTTCATACATTTTTAAACCCTTTCATTTGGATTATTTTAATACACGATAAGGGGCAGTTTACACAACTAAAACCCCCGTAATTCATCACTTAATTTGGCATATCATGCGAATATTAATGCAACATTCACATTAAGAAGATTTATTTGCCCACCGTTTTATTTACAGTTATTTTTTTAATGCAAAGATATATAAACCTTAAAAAAAAATGACTTACCTGCAGCGTGACCGCATAAATAAAAGGATTTTTCATATTCCGATGTTACCATGCTAAATCAGACTCATACAGTGTCGGAAAGGCTAAACACTGCCACGATGTACCGCAATATAATGATCTTTGTGGCAAATGACAATAAGAGATAAAATCCTTTTCAGTCTCAACGATCTCCCGGGCGATGGTCCCTACAATGAAAATAATAATTATTGTCCCCGCCGTGTGTCCAATTGATATGCCAACCGTTTCTAATTCCACAATATTATGTGAATAGGATGAAGATTCCATTCGTGGGGAACTTAAAATATTTTTTTTCGTAATAATTTTTTTAATACGTTATCACTGTTTAATGAAATTCATTTGTGAAAGAGTACTTTAATCAGAAGATAATATCTCTGGATCATGACAACTGGAAGAAAAATTAAACACTTGAAATTAATTAAAATTGTATTATTTAACTGAAATCACTGGAAACAAATCAAAAATTAATCGGGGCACTAATCACTCGTCTTTCCAGATATTAGCGTATCTGTTGGACACTTTATTCACTATTGAACGCTTCTCACACGTCATTTGTTACTTTATTGCTGGTCAGTATCCGCAATGAAATCGCCCGTTGCTTTCTTTTTCGCTCTTTCTAAGGACTCGTCTCGCTTGTAAAAACAACCGTTTTTCTCAAGGGCGTCGCTCTCGCTCATATTATATATACTTTTGAACTGCTTCAATGCTTCGCGAATCTAGCAGATCTTTACAGAGCATTCCAGCAATTTCCAAGTCACCGTAAAATGTTCAAAGTACTGTAAAATTCTCGATTACGCCTTATACTTTCCGTTCCTACAGTCCCATGGCAATTATTAATTTTGTAAAATGATTTATTGTTAAAATGAGTAACTATTCGTAGTTTTTTTGTTTATCTTTTTTCTATATCATCAAATATATATCTATAAATTATACGTAGATTTTTTTAGAAATTTCTAACCTGCATTATATGATATACCTATAGTAGATTTATCTAGATACTTTTCTTACGTGTTCTTTCATTCGTATCGTTATTTTTTTAATGCAGTTACATAATTCGCACATTAGTGTATTAATACGATCTGGAGAGATATTGTGTATATGTAAATGAATATTTGTCATTTTTTTCTGGAAAATAAAATATTTAATGAGAGAAGACATGTTGATCAACTTTAAAAGGAAGAGTGGCGGGAAAACAGTGGTGGGTTGCCAATAAATTAACACGGGGCACAAATTTTTTATCACTCTTATACAATTATTTCAATAATTATTAAAGCACGCGAATGTTATTTAATACACTTGTTTTATGAGAGAGTACGCAAATATCATAATAAAATAATAATTATTTTTTCAATTGATTGAGTAACATTGTAGATTGACATTTTAAAAAAATATTGATTACTAGCTGTGCCCGCGCGGCTTCGCACGCGTAGATTTTTATAACACTGTTTGGATCGTCATAAAACTTTCGCAAACCTTCTAGAACATTCTCCTTCCAGAACATTCAAGAAATTCGAATGTACAGGAACCTTCTAGACACACCGACACATTCCGCCACTCAATTTAGAACCTTATAGAACTTTCAGGAATTTTCTAGAACCTTCTCCTTCCAGAACTTTCTAGAGCAGGTTTTTCCGGAACCTTCTTGACTCATCGACACAGTCAGCGCGCCTATTTTGAAACAATCTGAAGCATTTGCGGCCTCCCATAATAAAACAATGTGCTAGAATGCATATTTTCGTCACCCACTCCCACCCACGCTCAGCCACCCCCACCAAACTCGCACATTTTCAATGGGACACCATGGGCTATCCACCACAATAACCACCAGGGGGTGGTAGTATCTGGTTGTGAAGAAAACTTGGCGGATAGGGAAACACGGGTTTCTTTATATATATATATATATATATATTGATTTTATTTGTACATATCTACTTTTGTGTGAGCTTTTTTCACCAACATGTTTCAGAAATTACCATTCCATCATCAGGGTGCTGTATAACTGTCAAAAAATTCAGTAATATTTCCAATAATTGCGAGTAATCAAGAACTTCAGTAATAATATATTTTTTAAATAATTTTTCAAATAATTTGGAAGAACAAGGAATAAAAGACATTTCATTCGAATACTATGATGATGGAATGGTAATTTCTGAAACATGTTGGTGAAAAAAAACTCACATAAAAGTAGATATATACAAATAAAATAATCAATATATATAAATATATATATTTTTTAAATAATAATTAATAGCAATAGCTGATAAACGTACTCATCTACCTTAGGTTGCAAAAATGAAGAGTTTTCTCTACAATTCTACGTTTCAAACGTAATAATTAAACAGTCATAGATAAGATATAATTTATCTGAAAATTGTCAGAAACATAATTTACATCAATACATTACCTAATTTAATTACGCTCCGTATATGTAGGTAAATGGATTATTTTCCTATATATTATACATATTTTACTATATGTTGCAATTCAAAATAGTTTCCACAATGCTTGCAAACATTTGCAGATTAAATGATAAATAAATTAATGTGACTACAAAACGCACGTCGTTCACAGTAAATTAAATTAACTGAGCAAACGAAAAAACACAACACTGTATTTAAACTGAAGTTCTCCTTAATGAATAATGTTACAAGGTAATTAATATAAGGAACTGTCCTCAAAAATCACAGTAAGGTGAAAATTTTGAACGTATGAAGCGTGGAGAATAATCACTTAAAGCGTTGTTCACAGAAATGATGCGATTAGCATTTAAGAATATCTGGAAGCAATAAAAGTATATCAAAGATCGGTTTTTTAAGCATTGTTAGACTATTTTACTACGCGCTCGAAATAAATGCACGTATTTTACGAGAAATCTTAAAAGGCAACAGAGTCTTGTGTTTCATAATACATTAAACCATCTACAGAAATTTCAGTTAGATACTGATTTAATCTGATCCCCCTCCCTAGCCAACCCCTCCGGGAAACTCACTCGTTTCACGGCTACTGGCGTCAAATATTTTTCTTTAATTTCTCTTCATTTATGTGTTACTAATGTAGTCAATTTAACAAAGAATATATTTTACGTTAGGGTAGCTTAATGAAATGAATAGATGTTTCATTGAATGTAGTAGTATATTCCTATATACTAATTTATGTGCTAATAACTAATATTCCAACATGCTGTTTCTTCGCAAGGCAGAGAGGGTAGAGTGACCTACCTTCTTACATGACACACAACCCTAGCTTCAGCCCCATTCATAAATCTCTTATGCGAGGACGATATTATTGCTGAAAAAAGGCTTTTAATTAGACTGTGTTCCTGGATATGCTATTTCTGGATATGGATATGCATTTCCGCGTACGGTGCGCATACAAAATGCATTTATTTACATCACACCAAATTAAAAATTTATTTTTACTTGATAGAGACCAAATTAAAATGAATATAATTGATCACCATCGAGGTTATAATTATTTTTTTTATTTCCGAGTATCCGGTTTAAAAAACCTTATTCCAAATAAGAATATTCCGCCTCTGCCACGAACCACAGTAAGGGCCTATTGTCCCTAGCTTGATTTATTAGACTTGGTCAATAAACGATGTAAAATCCAATGTAGCTGTTGACTAAAACCAGAAGTGAAATAATAAATAGCCTGTACACCCTGTACCTATCTATACCTACTCATTCTCCACATCATGTTCTTAAAAGCGTGAGAATTAATATTTTTTCTTTTAAATTATCTTTGTAAAAATATATTAATATACTTACAATTTTATGAGACAATAATCTTTTAAAATAATTTAAATTTGGGAAATAATGAAGGACATCAAATACAAAAAAAACTCAACGCTTGAAAAAATGTATTTTGAACTGGAGCAAGGAGCAGTGCATATTGAGATGGTCACTTATCCAAACAGTTATAAAATTAAAGATAAAATATGTATTTTTGAATTTTTAAAATCCGCGCCGCTAAAATAAAAAAAAGAGGACACTCCATAACCTCCTAAAACTAAGATTTCCAAACTAACGGCAAAATCAACGTACATAAAATAAATAAAAAAACAATTCAACCATAAAACTACTCGCACTAAATAACGTAATTACAATGTTAGTAAATAATTATAGGATAGTATTTAATATGATTTATGGATATGACGGATATTAAAGAGTGTAGATATAAGGATTAAAATGTAAAATGTGAAGGAATTAAAGTTTACATGTAAAGGCATATGCACACAGTTATTTAAACATAGATCCTAGGGATTTTATAAATCTCCCTTTAAGTCATGGAATAGGTATTCCTTGTTAACGTTTGAGAGATGGTCATAAATCATGTGCACACATATACATGTGCTGGTTGTGCAACTTAATGCATGTATTCATAATTCTCCAATGGGCGGCAAATGTCAAAACTTGACAGCGCAATATAATTTATTGCCTCTTATTTTAAAATGCATTCTTAGAAATATTAACTATGTATACATGCATACATAATACAATATATTATATTATGTAAATAGCCAATACAATTATTTCGCCATTTGGGCATGTTTTGAGAGACCACACAAACTACATACTTGTGTATTTATGATAGCTCGATACAGGCGTTCGTAGGAGGTCATTTACTACCGAGAAAAGTTACAAGTAAATTTTGCTTCACAAACAAATAACCGTAAATTATTATTCTTAACAGTATAGTTGTTTTTTTATTTTTTTTTATTTATTTATATTTGTTCTGAAAATCAACAGCTAACAATAATTAAGTAAATACAAAGAATGGGAAACAATAATAGTATGCACTAAGTGATAGGTTAGTATAGGTAATACGTAATAATATTGAGTATTATACTAACCTTTCACATATTACGATAATACTCGTATTTATAAATATTAAGTCAATACATCGTAGTATAATTGTGTTTATATTATAGACAATTTTATACATTTTTTTCATGAATCCACCTTGTTATAAAATCAAGTCATCGAGGAATACTAATTTATAATGTACTGAATTCGAGATTTTATAGGAAACATAGCCAATAAATTTATAAGAAACATAATTTTGGAAGGGATAGATACATAAAATCTAGAATTCACATTTAATATACATTCAAAATTTTTTTTTCTATTTTTTTTTTAATATTGTTGCCTTTGCTTTCGTACCCCATATATTACGTAAGTCTTTTAGTACTACTTTAATTTCATCCGACAGACGACTATAGTACTACATATTCTTTTATTTAATCATATAAAACATTTTTAAATTGTTTGGTTCCTAATTGTCTCTCCTACCATTGGAGATAAGTTTACAGGAATTTCGGACAACATAATTTAATTCGATGTTTAAAAACACAATCACATAAACCCCTCGTGAATCATAAATAAAACAGAAAATTATCGTATGAAATCTTATTACATCAAATTTAAGATTGCATAGAGATTATATAACATCGAAAGCGTATGAAAAAATAATAGTAAATAAAATATTGTAGTTTAGGTCGGATAGAAGTGTTAGCAATATAAAAATATATATATGTTAATAGGTAGTTTTCGAAATTTTAAAGCGTTTATAATCGAGTTTTGAAAGGGTAGAACAATGTACACAACATAGTTTGAACCATATTCAAAAGTCAACAATCCGATAGAATAATATTACAAAGAATATAATATTGCGCTTTGAGAAATTATTCATATTATAAGATAACCACGCACAATATGTAAATTTTCTCAGAAAATATATTCGATCTCGACATTAAAGTCGAATTGAAATGATTTAATTAAATACTACTTTAATTCGAGAGTGGAGGCCCCGGTGGTACCCACGCAATAGCACAAAGCATATCCGCCCAAGGTTGAAATTTTCAAAGCGCGGGAAAAGACGTCACCATATTGGCTTTTTTCCCGTCTCTTGTGCCTATTTTCATATAACATAAATAACATTATGATTCATGGACGTGGAAGGGAGACAGGGTTGGTTGTACTGTGTAATAATGAATTTATAAGGGAGCGGAACATTATATACCTACGCATTTACAGGGTTAATACCAAGTGTGTATAAAATCAATCTATTAAATTAAAAATTTACTTTATGTTTATTTTAAGTAAAATCAATTTTTATTTGTGATTTAATTTCAATATAATAATTTCGTTGTCGTCGGCAACTTGCTAGAATTTTAGATACTTAAAACTTTAGATAATTAGAGATGACATGCAATCAGCACGCGGCTCAACACGCAAGGATCGCCTCACCAAATTACATGGTCTTGACATTTTTATATATTTAGTTTTAGGTTTAAATGAATAAAGTCGATTTAAAAAAATAAATAGTTTTCTATTAATGAATATTCAGCTACAAAATCCTGCAATTATTATGTCCTGTAATTTTTCACTGGTGTACGGCTAGTTTTGTGATATTTCCGAAGTTACGTTTTGGGACGCTTTTGATTATAAATCAATTAGACAAAGCACTTTCAAATTGATTTATCAAATTTGTTTAATTATCAGGAAACCGCGTTCCAAAAATCGTTACTTCATATATACACAAAATAATCTAGGCATCTACAGAAAATATTTCCTGGAAGTGTGAATATTAATTATATTACAAATAGTTTTCCACGTAACCTTCCTACCTGTCTTACAAAGTTATTGAATATTTTTTCTAACATTCTGTTACATATTCAGAATGGAAAACAGAAACCATTGAGAGTCAAGCATTTTTCACATTATATTGTTCATATCTTTATATTTATTAATATAACTAAATCTATATGTTAATTGCAATATGTTTTATGCAAGAAATGTTGGAATTTAATGAATGATAAAACGTGAAAGACATAACGAAATAATGAAATAGATTAAGTCAAAAAAGATCTGATTCATTTTGGGAACCAAATAATGAAGTATTTAAGGTGATTATTTTACATTCTTTAAACTTCGTAGCCATCTCAAGACATCTTATTAACTAAAATCATTACAACTTTTGAACTAGCAAAGTATATCTATTCTTAAAAATTACCAATATCTTTACGCACTAATAAGTTAAATTTCAGCAGAAAATTAAAATTGTTTTCAGTATTGAATTTAATATGCAATTTTGATCTTTCTTTGGTCTACATATTTTGAAGTACAAATTATTTTGTATTTTGGACATATTACGGATTGTAATTACGAGTATTTAAGAGCGTTTATGAACTACCTGTAAAGGAGCATCTAGAAAGACAAACTGGGTGTAGCTTTCAAACATTGTGTTTTAATAAACATAACACAGTGTATCGAATTTACTCATTTTTACTCATTTCATCTGCTCGTAAAGGTTAAAATTCGTGCCATCTTGTTGATGCTTTTAGCTAATGGGAAAATCCGTTAATTTTTCAATCATATTACATTATTAGTACTGGAAATTGTCTTATTTTATGTCAATAGTTATCTGACTTCATTCACCAAGATACGGTCGTTATCTATACCTATAAAAATCAATGTCTGTCTGTCTGTTCTCTATACAAATCCACACCGTTTTTTCCATTCCATTAAAATTTTGCATACTTATGCTTTAGGACTCGGCGGGTAACATATGCGACATTTCCTCACTATTATCGTACCCCTTCCCCTCTTCCTGACATATTTTCGATGCAAATCTGTACCTTTCTGTAAGGACAGCTAGTAATTAATAAAATAGGAATATGTAACTTTTACATGTATCTACTATCTCAGGAATCTTCTTAATAAAAATTGGAAAAATCGTTCAAAATATACATTACTTTTAAGTGACCCTATATCCCGTAGGTACTGTACAAGACCTGAGATTACTTCGACCTGGATACAATATATTATGGACGTTATTGGGAATGTCTCTTGGATGACAATGCCTGTCAACCTATTGATGACAATGAAATCAGATTACGTTCGCTCGCTTTATTCCACTTTTTTGTGATCAGTAAAAGAATATTTAAGTTTTGGTTCGAAGCAAAGATAACTTTGTTCCCTTTCACCTTGTGCTTGAATTTTTATGCTATGTACTTAGCTACGTAATCTATATTCAAAATATAGTTTAAATACCTTAATTTAAAATAAAAACTCAAATACAAAATTATAATCGAGCATCGAGGCTTATTCGTTTCACAGAAATTTTTGTATCTTTTTATATAATTATTTAATAATTTTTCACATATAATTTATAAATGTGAATATTAATAATTTGTTTTCTCATTTAAAAAATAATGATGTACATGGAATTCTAAAGTTTCTATATTCGCAGAAAATATAATATTTTATTTAAATACAATTTTGCTCTTTTTGAAGAAAATGTCATATTATCACTGTTATTATATATCAACATGATATTTTTATTAGTTGGTGAATTGAATAATTTTTTGTAATTAAATTATTTAGGAAAAACAACATATTTATATTTTAAATTCAAAGTAAATTATTTGTACTTCTGTGTATCTATAACAAGAAAATATAACATATTGATGAGTTTTGAGCCTGTACGCATCGGAATAGACCTTTGTTGAAAATAAATAACGTGTGCCGTTTACTGAATATTCCGATAGAATAACTTATGTATTTTAAAATTAAAAGAAGATTATGAAAAATATTTTTCCCATTCATACAGTGACTTTTTGAATATTATAACGAGGCACTTTTTAGCTTGATTAATCCAATGATTTCGAATCAATCGAATATCAAAATTTCAAAACGATTCGTAGGCTCGCTATCATTTTTACCCTTCAATTGTGTATGTATGAAGGGTATAAAAGTAAAGACAACAAGCAGCAATATCCAAAAAATTTAACGCAGTCACTGAGACTTAGGACCGGTTATTTCAAGTTGATTAAAGTAAATATTCGTTTATAGTATGGATTTTTGCGTTCTCCACCAATCAAATGATCCGTTTCCGTAAAAAATCTATGCTTTAAATGAACTTTTATTTCAAACCAACTTGAAACAACCGGGCCTTACTAATTTAATATGTACCTAATTCTAGATTTTATGTATCTATCCCTTCTAAAGTCATGTTTCCTATAAATTTATGGGTTATGTTTCTTATAAAATCTCGATTTCAGTACATTAGTAATCCTCGATGACTGCGTTAATTTATTTTTTTTTGATATTGCTACCTTTGCTTTTATACTCCACATATGATAAAAGAAAAGAATGAAATGTCGACTGCGCTAATTAATCTTAGTTTTCTTATTATCCCCAGGTGGTCTCAACCATGGACGCCATGTCCAAGTATTCCCTGGAGGCCGAGAAGTACCGGGGGGCCTACGGCATGTACGCCGAGCCCTCCCGCGGCTACCTGGACTCCACGCTGTCCAAGGCCTACATGTACATGGAGCAGCAGAGCCCGAGGGCCTACCCCATGGACATCAGCAAGATGTACTCGGAGGCGTCGGCGGCCGCGGCCGCGGGGGCCGCCCCCTCCAACTCGCCGAGGTCCGCGGCGGACTCTCCGGACCTGGCTCCCAGGGGCGGCGGCAACGCCGACGGCGGCAGCTCGGCCTCGTCGGCCTCCACGGCCTCCCCCGGCGCGCTGCCGGCCTACTACTCCGGCGCGGGCCTGCTGCCGGTGCCCCAGTACGGCCAGCACTACCCGGCCGCGGCCCAGGCCTCCGGGGAGTTCAGGAGGCCGCTCACGGTCATCTTCTGACCAGATTCCCTATAGCACAACTCCGACAAGGTGAACGCCGTTTCGCCCAACTTTTGGGACTCGATGACGAAAGGTCTCAAGTATCCAGCCATTTGAAACGAGTATTTATTGGTTTAGAATTCGAAGAGGAAAAATTTCTTTAGCCAAAAGAGTGCTGTAAGGTGGTTCAGTGAACATTTTTACGCGTAACAATTATTATATATGTACATATTTTAAAAATGATGACACGCCTGACTAAATGGTAAAACCAAATCATATTTTACTCAGCTACTACTAGATAGCCATCATATTCTTCTATTTGACATTTAAGTAATAATTTTTGATCATGCATATTAGTATTTAATAGACAATTTTAGTCCTACACCGATGTTTATTCCCGTTTTGTGAAGAAAAATTGTCCATTAATTTATTTTAACGCAAAGATAAATTAAATTGGGAATATTGTATTCATCGCGCGTGTAACCTTTACTTGTGATAATTGTAGGTTTATTTTATCTCCTGTTTACCCTTATGAATCAAATAAATACATATTTTAAATTTACGTTACTTCAATAAAATTGTTTGTGATTTTTAACAACGAATCTTTATGCAAAAGGTATCACAGAGTATCTTCCGTTTTAATTGGGTACTTATTGCTTTCCTTGCTAAAATATATATTGAAAAAATATTGTTATTACATATCATTAAGTAATGATACATACGCAAAAATATGTACGTAGAAATATAGATGATTCTTAGATATACAAACAAAGAAAAATCCAAAATGGAATGGTCAACACAATGTTTGCAGATAATGCGACACAATTAAACAAAGTCTAGGTTCCGGATAATGATTTTCATTTTTTATTATTCAATAAATATCAAATTTTTCGACTCAATAAATATAACATATTCAATTCAATTTTTAATGAAGATTTATTAATAAAAAAATACATTTTTTTCGTATGATCTTTAGAATTGTACTTATATATTATGTTTTAATATTTCTGTGATGTAAAAATGTAAATACGCGTAAGCATTAACAGCAAAATTAATCCAATGTTATTGAACACTATATATAATTATGTATATTCACATTTGTAGCATCATGCTATTTTTTAAATATTTCAGTGAGATTTATTTATCTTTTAATAGTTCAAATTATCACTGTCGTACGTAGTGAATCATGTATACGGTTCCTGTAAATACTTAGCAAAGTACTTAAAATATAGTTATCTTACTACTAGAGCGTAATTTGAAGGCGTTCAGGATCGTTTTAAATAGTTTGTAATTGTTATAATAAAGTATTGTATTATTATTACATTTAAGATATTATTTGTAAATATGTTTAAATGGTGAAGCTCGTTATTTAAGAAACAACTAATAAATAATATATGTATGTACTCTTCTCCTCAACTTAATTACTATAGGCGAAAATATTTTATGAAACCACAACCACGAGGGTAACTTTAAATTTCTCAGCCTTTTTCATTTAGTATTGATATACGGTACAAGAAAAACTCCGAGCAATTGCCTAACACCTTTACTCCTACATATATCAAATACATTCGCTATTTACATAATTTCAATCATTTAAAATAAAATAATGGGCTAAAAAAATAATCTAAGTGCAGAAATAATTATAACAGGTTGAATAATAAACAAACTTGCGACGTTTAGAGGTAACATTAACGGCAAATATCTACTCATAATATTACCAGCAAAAAGCCGAAAATGTGAATATGCATGCCACACCATCCACAATGAAATTGTTTCAAAAAGGCTTTGAGTTTGTAGGGAGATAATTCACTCTGATCCAAAAATTTCTTGGTCATGCGTACTTGACCCAATTCTGTGTTGAAATAGTTTCTAGACGAAAAAATCAAGTGCAGGTATATGGGTCAAATAGTTTTGTTGTTATGGTAATATTGCTGAGTCGGGACAAACGGGTGGGTTGACAGATTAGAGACATGATACTACATTGAAGATTATGTGGCGTAAGCAATCTTGTGCAAATTATATAGAGGAGGTTTATATTACGAGCTAGAAACCGAAGAAAACATTACATCATCTTCAAGTTTCCGCAGCTAGATGACCGCAGACCTCGCTCTTGTCTTGGGCGGATTCCTTGCCGCGCGTGTTCTCAGTCCCGCGCTGTTATTTTACTTCTACCTTTTCACTTGCTCCCGGAGCTTACCTCCGGGGAGAAACAATTAAACTAAATAATATACACGCAACTATAACATTATTTTATTTAACTTCGCCGTCCTTAAAGGTTTAAAAAAATTAACTATAAATTGAAAAATATTCTGGAAAATGGTCCACTTTGAGGATGATAAAAAACCATCGGATAATTAAAAGAAACAGATTCAAAGAAACATACCATCTCCTTTTAATAATTATTATTACTAGTATGATAAAAATTTACTAAGAAAAAAATAAACATATATGGCGGACATTTTTTGACAGTAAAAACAATAAAATACCTACCCATACTCATTTAGAACTGCAATTGGCTGAAAATTTCTGAGATTACCTTCGTAATAGTATAATAAAAATACACATTCATAGATAATTTCCAGCTATTTTATAAATGAATTAAATCAATATGTTCTGTCTCCTACATGAAAATTTCAGATTTTAATTAAACCAAATTTTAAAATTGTCTTAAAATATTTATTTTTTATATTATTTAACTCAATTTTATTTCATTTACGTATATAAAAATAAGTTTTTTTCCATGTTTTCCTAATAATTGTAACCGTATATTTTCTCATAATGTATACGCGAGTTCTTCTGCTTTATATTTAAGGAAATAGTATGTGAGATTGTTTTCCTTTGTAGCGTTATCTTAAATCAAATAAATGTTATTTTATAAAATGTCAAAAATTTTCTTTGTTTCATTTATTATTAAAAAACTACCAAAAAGCTATTTAAATATTATGTTTGTTTAACCCAAAGACTTTTTCGATGGACATATACAATAAGCAGGGCATTTGTAATTACACAATGTTTATAAGATGAACGTCAAAATTTAGGTTTAAAACTGAAAAAGAAGGAAAAATATCTATCAGAATGTTAGTTAAATTAGTATAAACTACTACCAGATTTTAGATCTGCCGGTTTCGAGACGTACCTGTCTCTTCGTCAGGACCAACACTACACTACTACGTTCTCAATACTACACACCACAACCATAGTAGTATTGTTAAACTTTCACCAATATTTATCATATGCGTGTTAATCTTATCAAGGACTAACATGCACTAAATTGTGTAACATGCACTAAATTGCCTACAAAACGAATATACCTTTGTATTTAATATTGTTTGGTAAAATCGTATCCATAATTGATCTTAATTCAGATATTAGCCACAATAATTTAATATTCTGGTTAAAAATAAACTCTGCTATTTTCACAATACTTGAATATTTTTGACACCACCCATCCATCCATAGAATATTGGGGATGAAGTCTGTTACACTAGGTAATACACACTAGGGTAACTGTTCTTAAAAAATTTCTAAAATTTACTAAAAAAATTTATAAATATTAATTAACAGTGAAGTTTTGTTCAAATTTGAAAAAAATCTTACATACCTAATCAACCTTTCCCTGTTCTGGTCTGAATTTACATCTGAAATACTTCAAAGTTATTCGATAAAAAAATATCAATTCCAAAATTCATCGCAATGGAAATCCAATGAAGGTGTACCTGTACCGCACTGCAAATTACAATCTTTTTTCTACGTACTAACTGATG
Source organism: Agrypnia vestita (assembly GCA_016648135.1). Classification (NCBI taxonomy): domain Eukaryota; kingdom Metazoa; phylum Arthropoda; class Insecta; order Trichoptera; family Phryganeidae; genus Agrypnia; species Agrypnia vestita. The sequence continues at coordinate 196,389 of JADDOH010025026.1, read as the reverse complement.
AAAGTCACAACATGTTAAGAATATTATTTACTAATAAAAAAAATATTGAATTTTTAATATAATACACCAGACACAAGGTGTACAAATATATATATTATATATATACTATATTAATATATATATATATATATATGTAACAAAAGCGAAAAATTGTGCGAGGTCTAATCGAATAACTTGATGAACGCCGCAACGTCAACACTGCGCCGTAAGAAAGGTGCAAGTCCGAAGATAATAATTATGGATTAAAAATTACAAATGCTGTTTTATCAAAGCGCCGTTACAGAAGTTGATAGTTATATCAAATTTTGTGACGACGCTTTGACAATACGGCACTTATGCGATAAATTTAAGTCAGGTAAAGTATTGTTCGTGCGAATACGAGAAAAAGAAATCTGTTGCCGAATCTACAAGGAGCACAGATGATTAAAGAGGTGACATGATAACGCGATTACATTCCCAGATCAAATATCATGAAGAAAGAAATGTGTTTGATTGAAAGCTAATAAAATGATTAAAACCTTGGAGAAATTCTAAAATATTTTTTGTATGATTTTTGCCATTTTATTTGACTTGCATTAAAGTGAATGCATATTGTACCTGTATTATCTGTTATCTACCACAATCTCCCGAGCTCAAATGTCAACATTTCCAAACCTTCTTACCTACAATAGTAGGTATACATCTACAGAAAATATTTCAGGTTTATTACTATAACGTAAGTCTGGAGGTCGCTGATTCTTCGTATATAAAAAATATGTTCTATCCAAAATTGAATGAAGGAGACTCCCTCGAAGTTTTCGCTACTAGCTACGAGACACCTTCTATACATAATTAATATTAATTACTAGATAGCTGGCTGTTACGAAGCGATCTATTTACGTGACTAGCTATGTGTAATAATATACCAGAAGGCCAGAGTCAAAAATATGTAAATAGCGTCGTTACACATTCGGATGTTTCCATTTGCCGCTCTGTCCGCATGTCAGGATGGCCGAGCGGTCTAAGGCGCCAGACTCAAGGTATACCTTACCCGTGTAGTACGGGTTCCGAGCTCTTCTGGTCCTCTCTGAGGGCGTGGGTTCGAATCCCACTTCTGACAAATATATTTTGTTATTTTTTTATTTTGATACTAAGAAACGATTTTATTTTTGTAACAATATTACATTTTATAGTAATAGTTCGAGAATTTGAATTATTTATTGAAGAAATGCGCATTTACAGCATAGATTATGACACAATGTTATTTTTAATATTGGATTTTATCACTCAATTAGCCCAACGGCCACTTCCTGAGTAGCTGTGTAACATGGATAATTGTATGGAATAAATCATAACTAAGTAAGAGAACGTATTTATATGTGTGCATATAACTTTTTTAATGCAAACTAACCGAGTGTTTTAACCACTCGATCAACATGCGCGTTATAATATACCTACACTCATCTATAAAGAGGTAAAGCATCTATGTTTGGATATATGAGGTGATCTCCGAAACTACTCATCCGATTTCAAAAATTCTTTCACAACTATTTAGAACGGATTTTCAGGGTGGACATGGGCTATATATTATCCCATTAAAATAAAAGGGCTTTTCGTGGTGACGAAAAAATCGCCTAGCTATGCGTTATTTACAAACGCTGCCTTAACGGTAAGAGATATTTAAATATTTTCCATAAAGAAGTTGCGGAACTCAAAAAGTTCTATAAAAAGTCCTTGATGACATATAAAAAGTTAGATACTAAAAATCTAAGCACGCTGCGAAGCCGCGGGCACAGCTAGTATTCAATATTTGACTACCATACTTTTTTGCTTTTGATAAATGTTTGGTCATAATGGTCATTGAATTTTACTTCTATCTTCAAAAAAAGAAATTATTAAATTGGATAAATTATAATTTCGGAAGTATTTTAAATGCGCAACTGAGTTCCTGTAAATAAAAGCATGCAAAAATATTGGTCATAGTTTTTGAAATGATTATTTCATTTGAATTTCATTCACATAAAATATAAATAGCCAACCCTCTCATTTTATATGAAACACTTAAGCATTCGTTTCTAATTGCGAGTAAAGTATAATATTTATTTATGTATGGTAAAGTGTTGAAACTGCGACATGAAATATTGAATAGTATTGAAAATTAATATTTATTTTCATGAAGCAAACGCTTTCAGTCTACGAAATATTAATATTCTCTCTCATTGAACTACTTGAAAACCATCCCCACTCAGTCACCCCCATCTAAAATCAGGCGGATAAATTACGCGCAATATTTACCCTCATTATTTTTATTTCATTTTTTCGGGGTGCGAAAATTCTTTGTTAAAAAGTATCTATTTATTTTGTCTCAATTGATGGTTTTTAATACGCGACTAAAAAAATCATGTTAATATTTTCTGCATTGAGAACACTTCCAGATACGGGGTGTATTATTTTAGGATTCATATTATTTTATCACTCTGTAATAAAAACAAAATGCAATTGAACTATCAGTACATACATATTGCATTTAATTTGCACCTGGATACTTATTTTTATATGGTTTTCTATTTAGGAAAAAAGCGTTAATAGCAGAGTTACAATTATCACTATATGACTTGCTTAAAAGCCGATCCAAGGAAGGTGAATACCTACTTGTAAAATTTTACAGTAGACGGAGTGAACAGAGCGCCACACACCCACATCCTTACATAAAACCATCGCCTCTGTAACATCCATAGTTCTTCATATTTTATCAGGTACTCTATTGACTAACATACTCCTTCCATGCTTCCTCCCTTCTCTTTTAGTCTTTTCTTCCTTGGGCCTCTTCATGTAACTATATTTACTTACTTTCATTTTCATATTATGACATTTCTAACGTTATCTATAAATCTTTTCCCTTCTTCTCAAATACAGATTGTCAACTCTAATATGAATTTAATTTATTCGGGAAAGTCATTCAACTTAAACTTATATAGTGTACTCTAACCGCTAATGTGTCAATGTTTTTTATTTGTTTTGTCAAAGAGTATTAAAAAAATAACAAAAAACCAACTTTAATATTTCCATTTACCGGCATGTTTTATTTTAATAACATGTTTCAAAATTAATAATTACTGCATGTGATTTATATCATTTTCACTTCACGGTTACGGCTTGTTATGTTTTATTTTTGACTTCACGACGCAAAAAAAGTTGTTTTTTTTATTTTATTGAACTTGTTTTGAAGCGAATGAATTTTCTATAAACAATATAAATTACTTTGATGATAGTTCAACGTTTTACAAAAAATAATTCAGAAATATTGAAAAATCACATATCTCCATACCGATTGATATTAGGTAATGGTTCCTTAAAAATTTTCGACTCATAATCAGGGCAGGAATCCACCTATACCTATAAAGCATTGTGAACTAGCTCTGTTTGGGATAGGAGGACTGTATATATGTACATACTATTTGTAACTCGTATGTGTAACATAGTATACATGTATGTAGGCGGCCTTAACAATATGCGTAAAGCGGCCTGATCGAGTTTGGTGGCCCGGGGTTCAAGCCCCATCTCCGGCCGTTTAATTTGTTTTTTAGCCGCAAATTCAAACGAAATTACGGACGTTACACGAAGTTACGGTTGGACAGCCAGACAGACGGACGGACAGGCAACGAAATGACTATGTTTGAAACGAGCTTTGATTAAAAGTTTGTATCGATTCATTAATGTATGTATTAGAATCGTCCGCCATGACTCCGCCACGATAGAAATCACCACACTCGCCGAACACCGGGTACCTACACAACATTATACATGTTTCTACTGTTCGGAGGTGCTAGCTTCCATCACCTAGAAGCCCCTCATGGTGACAATAATTGACAATTACCCCGCACAATGGCGCCGCCTTGTCCACCATTGTGCCCCGCTAGTCCGGCCACCAGCGGATAGTTGATAGAGCAGCTTGACTCTAGACGAAACTATATAGTTGTGACAGTACAATTCACCGCCTGTGATAGAATATCATCGAAGCCTTTGTGCGAGGGGCTTGGATATTAGCAGATTTTTGTAATATCGCTACAAGATAAGTCCGAAAAGGGACACGTGATAGGGTGACGTCAATGGACAGCAAAAGTCACATACTAAAAAGATTGAAGTTGTATGGCTTTCTTTTGAATTGTAAATGATAAAAGTAATGAAGTACGGTATTATATTATCGTCCTGACTTTTGGCATTGTGTCGAAAAGTTTACAATTTCACTTTGCTAGGATTGTAATAAGGTTTATAATTAACACAAATTATACATTTGAAACCAATTTGGAATTGATTGTATTTTCGGAAATGGAATCTGAACCCGGACTGATGTAAATGATATCTCTACTTTCTGTGCAATTTTGTAAATTCGACACGGAATCTAAACCCATTCTTCCAAGTATTCCAAATCCTTTTATTTATAACGACAAAAAGATTCTGCTATAACAATAGTTACCGGCAGCATTTTTTCCCGAATGAAAATTAAATGAGATGTGATAAATGAAATAACATTAAATGAAATGTGATAGTATCACGTATAAAATTAGATACAGTGATGGATATCCTCTCTTTATTGTGTATATTTTATTTTTTAAATTTTTGTGAATTTATAAATAACTTGACTCACAAAGCGTCTTAATCGATGATTATCTACATGTTTATTATTATGTGCTAATAATAAAATAATAAAAATCAAAAAAGTATACAATATTTAAAATAAGACATTAGCACATACTTTATTTGCAAGTACATAGTTTTAATTATCTAACAATAAAAAAGAAATAATAGTAATTATTATAATTATTCCAATATCAAAAAACAATATTTTAAAATAATAAGAAAATACGGAAAATACGAAAAAGGAAATACAGAATAAATGTATTAATGTTTACCTCGTAACTTTATGGTTAGATGTAAAAATTTATTAAAACAAGTAATTTTGTATTAACCGCGTTGACGGCGTTGACCGTTTGAAAATTCGTTAGAACAAACTGGTGTACATTTCTCTTAATTAGCGAAGATACATTGATATTAAACAATTGTTTTTTTTAATTAACAAAAAATCTTCATAAACCTGTACTGTACTGTATAAATCACTTCTTCATCGGGACGGACACGTATGCGTCTGCCCTTACGATGATACAGTGGTATCGAAACCGACAGACGTAATGTTACTCCAAGTAGTTTGTACAAAATTTTTTGTTAATTAAAATTAATAATTATGTCCAACCAAAGTTGACGCTATAAACACCGAAAAGACTGTTAATTTAATTGTTTGAATAAATATTAATTATACATTTTAATATGACATTTTCGAGCTGCCTTTCCAAACAGCACTATGGCAGGCATTCATTCGTATATGCCCACAAACACCCATTCAACTGACGCAACGCTACAAAAAACTCCACAAAAATCCCTCTGTAGGATTTTCGTTGACGTTTTTTTGCTACAGTGGTACAGAGTAGGTGCAGCAAAATGCTTCCACACAGATGTGAAGTGCCCTTGTCTCGTCACCCAGCGAACAACTCGCTTCTGGTCCTCCTGCTCCCATCGTCCTGGCTGCATCCCCTCGCATGGGGATGAGGAGGATCTCGAGCCGTCCCCTGTGCCGTGGGCGCGATGGCAGCTCAGCACAGCAAAATCTCGAGCAAAATTAGCCTCGATTAATTAACATTATTAATTATAGATATCTCACAGAGACGAAGCCGTTTATATATGAGAAACGTGTATGGAAGTCTCTTTATACGATGGCCTAGGGCTTACAACTTGTATGAGCTGACTTAAGTGATCACTCTATACAATACAACGTTCACCAATTGCATCGTAAGAACATCCACACATTATCAAATTTTGAATGATCTATATATATGTTCGAAACAAGAATCTTTCATATATGTATATAGTATATTTCAATGGTCTATGCTAAAGACATCTGTAGTATTTTCTCATTAACCAGTTAGTATTCATAAATTTTGCAGTTGGTAATGATAACACTATACTTTAATGTTGCATTGTGTAGAGTGATCACTTTAGCCAGCTCATTAAGATTGTTTGCTCTGGGCCATCGTTTAAAGAGACTTTCATACAAGTTTCTCATATGTAAATAGTTTTTTTTCTGTAAGATTTCTATAATTTATCTTAATTAATTAAAATCATCCCTCTGGGGACAAAATCTGTTATCTGTGTTCTTATAACATACATATATAAATATTTATTGTTAAAATTAACTATAAATCAATGTTTAATATATTTGCGCATATTTATTATTTATCTCTAATTCATAGTATAATTATAATAAGCAAACAGAATGATAAAGTATTTGAACTGTAAAAAATATTCGTCTTACGACTTAGAACAGCTCAAAAGAGAATTAATACCGTATTATTAATACACTGTCAACCGAATTGAAATCATATTCATTATTCGATTTCAAATACAGTTCAGCTGTATCAAATAATTGTTCAAATTTTATAATTATCGTTTTGCTGAGCTTAAACGTATTTAAATATGTGTGTATTATTATATTTTCGTTTTTTCAATCAATTTATTATAAAATGTCTTGAAAATAAAATCAATTGTCAATAAAAATCTAATAACAGCAAAATAACTTGGTTGTAACATTGTTTATGTTAAGAAAGTGAAAACACTTTTTACAAAATCATTATTTATTGAATTATCAACATGAGTCGGGACTTTTGGTCACTTCATTCATTTTTTGCAAATAATTACCAACCTTTTAAGTATATTTGTTTTCACATATTTACATATTTATTTTTGTTTATGTCTTTACATCCAATTTTAGTTTTTAGTATACTTTTAATCCTGATGGAGGGATCATTGGCTCCGAAACACGTGGATAAATAGTAGTTTTACACAAAATGTTTTATTTTTATTTTTAAAAATTTATTACCTATTTGCAATATATAACAGAATAACGCTTTAAGATATATTTATTTTTATTTGAAATAAATTCAGTCCCCATGGTCTCATTTTAAATGATTTAATATGTCCTTTATAAGTTATGATTTTATAATATTTGTTATTTTCAATTATACATATGGTGCACGATAAGTTGCGATTTAAAATGCTCTAAACAAATATTTTCGTATGCATATTCCAAAATTACACATTTCTGTGGAGGCAGTTTAAAAAATTACTTTAATAATGTTACGTACATACATTATTGTAATAAACGTCGACGTAAACTAAAAGAAATTTATTTGCGAAACAAAACTGCTTCTAACTCTTTCTACTTCAACCTCTTTTAATTTGATACTTTCCGCTTCCATTTGAAAATTTTGTTCAAAAGTGGAAATAATACTTTTATAAGAGTAGAATAACGCGAACGCCACACTCTGGCTCGTCTCGAGAGCTGCTGCTGAAGAGCGACCGCTTTCTGTTCCATTCTCTTTCACAATTTCATTATATTTCCGTATAATATACAAAATGGAGGCAACTTAAATGAGAAAACAGCTTATGTTGCCGTCATAATGTTGATCTTTTTAATGAGCTCCATCATTAATTTCAATATGCACTTCTTCTTTTATCTGAGCACCTCTCTACAATTCATTTTAACCAAATCTAGAATTTACCGTAAACTTTTCAGAATATTTTTTTAACCCTCAGTTTACCGTGATACAAAATGCCTGTAGGAATGCATAATGTCACATGTATTACCGTAAGGAATGATTAATTTTCCGATTATATTTAAAATTATATATATTTTATTTAAATGAGAATACAAATGAGAAATAATGACAGTTTACCGTGATACAAAATACCTGTAGGAAAGCATATGTCACACGTGTTATCGTAAGGAATGATTAATTTTACGTTATTTACTATTATTATTTCCCATGATCTTTCACGAATTTACGACAAGTAATTATAAAAGTATGATTAGATCATTATTTTTTCGAAATATAATGCGTTGTAGTAACATCCAAAACACTTTTATTTCTCATCTCTCTTCATTTAATTGACGAGAGAGGTGTATAATCTCATTTTGTCTTAATACAAATGGTATTTTTACCGCAACTAGCATCCGACGTATCAATTCTACATCGGACCGATATGAAAATGAATTTTTAGTCGACTTCTCTGTACTTATTTATTTTTCCACTAACCCATTTTTTAGAATCTGCTAAAATGTGAATTATATACTGCACGTATTTACAGAAATATTGCTGTTTTAATTACAGCAAGGGAAGGGTTAATCTGTTTACTGAGTGTAGAAATATTATTTGTATAATTTCAATCAAACTGTAATTCAAAAGACGGTTAGAATTTAAAAAACTTCTTCAACATTATTAGACATAAGCCACTTCCAAATTTGCGAATCTCTCCATTAACGACGGTTGATAAATTGGCAAAACGGACAAACAATCTTCAACTATTCGACAGTCTATGGAGTTGGCAACTTCATATTCACAGGTCTTAAGCGTCATCATTCAAGACGAACAAAGGCCACACCTGATAGAAGCCATAATTAGTGTCAGAGGACAATGGACCTCAATCTCAAGAGAGGCGAAAGATGTTCGACGGATAGGCGATGATATTATAGAATGTTCAACATTCGCCAGTGTTCTGCTATTTTGACAGTCATTACTTTAAGCACAATGATGAAAAACAATTGGTCGTTAATTATTATACCGAGAAATACACGCGATGGAGAAAAACGTAACTATTGTTAATACATCAATATTTTTATTTTATTTATTTCTATAGGTGGTAGGTACATACAATGATTATATTAAATAAACTTCACGAATGGTATTAGGTAATTTAAAATATTTTATTACACTCTTCATAATATGAGCTAATAGCTCGAGTACCTATGTGGATGGAGTATTTACAACTGTTAAATGCATATTGTTAAACTATAATACATATTTCGCATTCACGTATGATAATTTTACGTAGGTAAAAAAAATCACCTTTTACATTGGTGTATTTAAATTATTATTTTAAAATATAATACATACAAGTATACTCAAGTATTAAACGTTGTTTATAACGGTAAAAACCATTCAAATTTTAGTGGAAATTTTCGTAACCCATCTATTACTTACATTAAATTCATCTTTATTGATCTGTTCGTTACCAGGAAATCCCGGGGTTTGGGATCTTGGAATCCTGGCCCAATTAACAGGATTGGTAAATATGCAGCCGAATCTTGTATTTTATTAATTTTTTATTAATTTCAGGGTACCAAAATTAGATCGAGAGAGACTAAATGATGATATATTCCATGCTTTTACATTACTTTTGACATTCTATTCATAATAATAAATCATATTCATGTATTATTTTTGTTAATCTTGCATTGCACACATGAAATAAATTAACGATGTTTAAATATCTTACAAAAAATGTTTTTTTCATTCTAGATCTTCTTTATAAATCAAAAACTAATAAACAAATCAGCATATTATTATAAAGGGACTGATCCTCGGATCTTCAATCTTTTGTACAGTTGCCGGCAAACTTCTTGAAATTCTTTGGCGTAGTGGGGGAATGCGCAGAAGACGAAATTTGGGTCTCGTTGGTGGAAAGGTAAATGCGCAAACTTCCCCCCACTAAGCCGTAGAATTTCAAGATGGTTGCCGGCAACTGTACGCAATCTGTCAAAGTCGAATTTGTCTAACACTCCATGATACAGGCCAATATCACATCTCGAAGGCGTCTAGTACATTTCTTTCTTTCCATCTTAGGTTTCACGCTTCATACAGAGCGTACAGAGAACACTAGAATTAAAGAAAAAAAGTGTGTGGAGTAACCCAAAGTTTCAAAGGCAGCTATATATAGCCCCACACCGAACGCCAGAGAATTACAAATTGAAACTGCGCTCAGTAAACTACATAATACAAAACGATATTATCGTGTGGTATTTTTTGGACGTAAACATCCTTCTGAGTACTGATATATTATTTTCACGGGTCGTGGCTTTGAGCGACAAATGAAAACACAGAACATTCCATTCAAATTATCGCACAAAACTAGGTATCGCTTATTTTCAACGCAAGTTAGGTACTTCGCTCGATTATTTCGCTTAATAGTCAGTTCCGCTTCATATACTCAACACGCTAGTCTTTCGAACCTCCTAGATTATTCTAGTATTTATTATAATGTTTCCGTCGTTTTCAGACATTTTTAGATATTTCCCGAATGTTATATACGATTCCAGAGTGTGTTCTATAAGGTAGTAAAGAGTTTGATCTTATTGTTATCACTGATATATTACGAGGGATTCTGTTCATCATACGTAATCTATTTCACGTTTCGTTACAATATATAAAAATTGTTTCCGATAATTCAGATAAAAAAAATAAAAAATCCAAATAAAAATTTTATGATTTTTTGTCATGCTTACCATTTACACAATTATTTTACTCTAACCTCATTGCGGTGAACCCGTGACAACACATTAATATCATGGGCGGATGGCATTCTTTCTACACTTTTGTACAAAATGGCCGATTTGTACATGTTCTAATCATCTATACTAATCGTATTAAAAACAGCTTTCATATTATAAAAGTCGCTCAAAAAAATTGGACATTATAATTTGTAATTTGACAGCCACAAAGTGGATTGAAATAATATCCCGACGCCATTAGCGATCTAGGTTTAGGCTTATGTTATCAGATGGCATCCGTTATTTATAATGGGATGTTAGTATCGATGTATATGTGTGTCAGTGAAACTTACAAACGCAAAAGATAGTTGAAAGTGGACGTACGTAATCGTACAAAATGTGTGACGAAAAATAAGTAGGTACTGACCAGAAAACGGAATAGATGAGACTTCGATCTCTCATCTCAGAGATTTATCGACTCTATTCTGATCTTTTCATGCTTTCGAGACGAATCTGAAAAAAATCTCAGGTGTCATATGTACCCTATACATAAGCTATGTATAGAAATATAAAAGAGAGAAATATAACGAAATATATGAAGAGATAGAAACAGATGGAGAGAGAAAAATAAAGAAGAAAACAAGTAGGTAATGTAAATTAATGTTTATTTTTAGCGAAATTTAAAATAAATTATATTTTAATAAATATTATTATTAAGTTCTTTTTTTGAAAACCACGTCCCGCTAGGTGATAACGAGCCAAAACTTTTACATATAGAAACAAAAGGTTTTAGGATGAATTTACTTGAGCAACTAGAAATAAATATATATAAAAAGGATCCAAATATTAAACTTTTAAATTATCAACAAAAAATGATCTTTTCTCCACTTCTCAATATCTTTATAAAAAACCCAAAATCAAGGACATAAATTAAAATAATATGTATAAATAACACCTGCAGAAAACGGGGAATTTTGATAATTAAGCATATCTTTTACCGAGGCAACTTTAATGATAAGTGCCCGGGAAAAAACGAACATTAATATAGGGCTTCACCACAAATATCTAATTACTCTAAAGGGGAAGGGGTAACTTAAAATTTTATAAATAAGTCGTTTATACGTGGTATATCCACTGTTTTATAATGGCCTTACAAGCCGAAACAGCTGTGACACCTAAAAATACTTAACCCGTAGAACTTAATAATAATATTTATTAAAATTTAATTTATTTTAAATTTCGCTAAAAATAAATATGGAGTTCTACAAATTAAACACAAAAACCATAAATAAATTAATGTTATCCACAAGATTGAAACAATCTACAGAGCGGTCAAGATCTCGTCGAGTGAACTAAATTATCGGAGCAGTAGGAGTGTTATGGCGATGATGTGGTGGAGAATTGGATTGGATAAAGCTTGAAAAGAACCATTTGGAATTTTTTGAACTATTTTATTTGGAACTATTTAGATAGCACCAGAAAAATCACTTGCACAATTATTCGCTTGTACATACCTACATATGTCGCTAGGGAATGTAACTTAGTAAAATGTTCCTTTCCTCTTTAGGAGCGCGCATCGCCTGTGTACACTTTTTCTAACATAGCTTTTCGTGTCACATTTTTTTATGGAAAGGTAACCAATTAGAATTTGCTCATTAAGTTTCATATATTTATATAAAGACACTAACTAAATTATTTATAAATAAATAAATTACCAAACCATCGATGTACTCAAAATGAAGAAAATTGCTGCATTTTATAGGCTCTATGTAACTGTATGGACTTGTGACATGTTTTTTTTTTCAATAATACTACGAAATAAGTGAACAATTAACTACAGTTATTTAAATTTTTCAAATTACCTATGTGGCACCATTTTATAAATAAAATAATTAAAACTGGGTTTAACCACAATTAAATTATGTTCTAAAAATTCAACATGTTTCAGAAGCAATGGTACCTTGTTCAGGATTAGTGATGTAACGAATATTCGCATTCGCAAAGTTCGAGCGAATGTTTTGGGAATACGAACATCAGAAAAAAACATAAAATTAGGTTAATAAAAATCCATTAATTACTTATTTTTTTATTATTAGAAAAATTAGCTTTACCTCGTAATCACATTATCAGTATTCACTTTACTTTATCATTTGGTATTATTTATTTAACATGTACTTCTACCTTGGATAATAAAGTTTAAGATTCCAGATCACTACTAAATAACAATTAACTTCTCATTACAACTTAGAAAACAAAAAATATAATAATGCAATATAAACAAACAAAAACAAATTCTTCTCTGATACTCTTATCAGTCTTTAAATAAGTTTTTAATGTTAGGTAATCATCTTCTTGGACAAAAACAAAAATCTAAAAACAAAAATCAAACAAAAACTATGTTCTTCAATTTCAAAATATAAATAATTTATTTTTTATAGACAAAAAACAAAAACAAACAAAAACAATATTATTCTTTATGCTTCTATTAGATCAACTCAGAAATTTTTGGAACAAGATGCAAATGGAACGCGCCTCGCGCGAAACTGAGCTGCTAAGCTATACATAATTGGCGCCCAATTAAAAAAACTCAATATTCGTATTCGCATTCGCTTTCGCGAATGTCGGTAGCAGATATTCGCATTCGCGACTGACATTCGTTACATCACTATTCAGTATGTATGTAAAAAAAAAAAAAAACTTGCATAAAATTTTAAATTTCAGCTTTTAATCAAGACTTGAATTGTCTCTTAATCAAGACTTGAACTTGAATTGACTTGAATAATTAATGAACTTTATTTTGATACCTTTCCATACAAAAACACAATATAAAATGCCAGAGAAGCAACGAGAAAAGTGTCCATCACCACTGAATTTCGCTCACATTGCCAGACGTTCGCCTTAATTCCCGCGAACGCCCAACATCCGCATTTCGGCGCCTTCTAGATCATTCGGGGCGGCTCTGGTCTCTTCTAGACCGATCGGGAACTTTCCGGAACATTCGATAGAATGTTTTGATACCGAAACACTATGTACAAAAGCTTCTCATCCAAATTATGTCATTACAAATGCGAGAGCATATATCATTTCAATTTCAACGTGATGATAATTGATTACGATAGTTCAATCAGTACAGCACTCGACAAAAAATCGAATAGGGAGATGGAGATTTCAACTAAAAACACAGGCATTTATTTTTTCCAAGAATATTTCACATCATAACGAAGTCACTGTTATTTGCAGTATCATCATCATTATTTTCTGTATCACTCCTTGCATCAGCATCTGAATTGTTCCGTCGCTCTGTCTACTTCCATTCAGCATTCCCGAGGCGATTGAATCTGAACAACGGGCGTCATGATTTTGAAAACATAGTAATCACGACCCAACACAGAAGTGAACAACTGTGAATTACGGGCCTTCTAAAGTGGGAGGCGCGTTATTAACTTGTCATCGGCTGAAGAACACCCGCCCGACCGCTAACAAGGGAAGGCCAAAGCTGAATAGATGGATTGATTGAATAAATGAGAATACAAAGGGATAAGTTTTATCTAGTTTTTTTTTATTTACGTAATGGCAGCAACAATCAAATCACTCAAAAAATCGGAATACTTTAACTATAGTTGTTTAGAAGGTATCGTATCTGGTCGACCCTTCCAAACATGTTGCCGGAGTAGAATTATTTTATTTATTTATTTATTTAACGCCCTTATGGGCTTTTACAAATATACAGAAAAAAAATTTTAAAAATAACATAAGACAATTAAAATAATAATACAGTTAAAAGTTACAATAACAATAGTTAAAAGGTAATAATAATAATACAGAAAAACATGAGACAGATAAAATAATAATACAGTTAAAGGTACAAATAATAATACTTAAAGGTAAAATAGTAATACAGAAAAATTTATTGTCCATTTCCATTTCGCTGAGATGTAAACAATTGTATCAGCTTTGTCCGATACACAGTTATACTATCAGCAAAAATGTCAGCCGCCTCTGCATGTTCATTCCCTAATGAGTGTAATCTGGGAATTACAGAGTTTGCTAATGCATTAGTTCTGACATTTCCACTATAATAGAATAATGCACTGTGTCTTGATGACCTCGATGGGGCATATAAGTCGATCAGACTAATAATCTGGGGGCAATCAATCAAACTATTTACGATCCTATAAAGAAATATTAGGTATGTTACAGTACGTCTCACAGACAAGTTAAAAAGTTGTAAATAACTAAGGAGATATTCATAATTGATATCTTCCAAGCGTATATTTTAATTTGTAATTAATAAAACTTAAGAATTTATTTTGGACTCGTTCAATTCATAATTCAATTCATAATTTTCATAATTCAAGAATTATGAAAATTAATTGACCGGAAAGGAATAGTAGATAAATTATACGTTTGTCTTCTTCTTCTTCTTTTGTTAGATCCTTGATCTGTGTCACAGGTCAGTCCTGGTCTTGTGACGAGGATCTCCATCTCTTTGGTGGTCTCGCTGGCGGTCGGCGCCCCTCTGGAATCCCGCGCGTCACGGCTCTGGGAAGTCTTGTCTGGTCCATTCTCTCGACATGGTCCCACCAGAAACCCCTTCTCTGCCTGCTCCATCTTACAATGCCTTGTATGTCGCAGGTTCTGCGGATTTCCGTATTGGGTACTTTGTCTCTGAGGGTCTTACCCGCAATGGGTCTTAGAGTCTTCATCTCGGTAATTCTGAGGAGGTGTTTAGTTCTCATCGTGTCCGCTCATGCTTCGATTCGTCTAATGTATGTTTTATATATTCCGACTATGCTTTCCACTAGCATATGCTCATTGGCCCATACAGTGCCTCTTAAGCGTCTGGAGATAACCGTTGCTTTGTTTGTCTGCTCTTTGACTTCGTTATACAGACGTTATATATTATAATTATCAATTGTATAATAATAAAATGCAACGCGTGCTTTATGGAGTTGTGGTCTAAACATTAACTTATGGAATTTTAGTCTAGATATTAATCAAAATACTCCAGATATTAATCAAAATCTCCTGGTTGACCAAGAAAGTGGTATTAAGATGCATGAATAAGTCAAAAGAACTAATAAAAACTATCAATTCACGGACTTCGAATACGTGCAGATGAAGATTGACTCAATAAGGCCATCTTCACCTTGCGCCACTTTGGTACTATTATTATTATTATTTACCACGATCTATCTTCATATAATTTTGTATGTTCTGTGTCTCTAGCCCCAACTGAGTCTGGGACGATACACCGGCCGCCTTTTTTCCGGAGTTGAAAAGATAATATATCTAGGTAGTCGCCCTTCTGGTTTTCGAAAGACGTGTCCAAGACACCTTAATTGGGATATTCCTATGTGTAAAGTAGCAGTTCCATCAGTCATAGGCTCCAGTAGGTGGCAAAACTAATAACAAATTCAGATACGTTAAATTCTTCGGACACATTCTCCGCACAGAGAGATAAATATTTATAATGGTTTACAACTAAAATTCGTAGGAATTCGAAATAAAATATGTTTCAAATATTTTAATATTACCTTAACATACTTATCTTGAAATATTTCTACATGAATGTAGGTATTTCGTTGCGTGTAAATGTCATATTTTTTTACAAATAGGTTATTTACCAGATTTGTGATATTCTCCTGTTCCTAATTAACACAAGTTCATACTTTAATGGGACCGTACAAATTTGAAAAAAATCATAGAAATTAAATAATAGAAATAATAAAAATTAAAATTTATATCACGTAATATTCTTCTCACAGCTATAATCATATTATTATTCAGATATTCATAATTTTTTTTTTTCAAAAAAATACAATAATGTAGGGACTGCACGCGTCTCATCTCACAGGCGCAGGAGTAAATAGAAGGCAGTAGAGATGTGGTATAAAGAGGTTGTCTTGGCTACGTAACCTCTAGAGTTGGATAATGTCCGAAATTGTGTTGATCGCTTACATATTCAAAATTGTGCAATTTGTCAGTAGACAGCACATAATTATTATCATTAAATCAATCATATCACACACTTAAACATAAAATCAGACTTTAAACCGTAGGCCTCCGGATAAATAAAATTAAAGAAAGAAAATTTCCAAAAAATAACCAGACCCTGCAGCAAATTCAGTTAATAATCAGAAATAATACTATACGAAAACTTTAACAAATTAATTATTTTAACAAAATTAATACATGATACCTGGTTAATCTGTTAAGAATGGTTAAGTCAAACCTTAAAACCTTCATCATTTTCAGCAACTTTAAAGAACTCCTTAAGACCAAAAAAATTATATTACGAAATATTTATTTTAATAATATTAGCTTTGTACAATCAATACATTATTTCAATGTCTTATTTCTCCCTCATACTTTTTTGAAGTTATCGTCTTTTGGAGCAGTAAGGGTAAAATTTTCATTATAATAGAAGTTGCGCACGCCCAACGTGCGTATGTATTGGAGGCATGTAGCGAAAATGCGAGACCACTAAGTGCAATTGATTTTTATGTTTTAATTATATGGCTTCTAATTATGTAAATTATTTTAAAGTTTGTGGTTTCAAAAATATTTTAACAAAAATATTATACCCTTAATTAAAGTACCATTGATGATTCTAAACACGTAATTTTACTATTATCGAGAGCTAGAAAGTTTCATCAAAAATGTATTGTAGTGACAATTCGTGCAGATATTATATAAGTGACTGCAGGTAATAAGGTAAACGCTGCGTTCTAATAAAAGTATTTCTACCGTGGCTAGAATAGCGGTACACATTCAGGTACCAATACTGGTAACCTGGAGCTGGCAGAAGAGGAACGAAAGTAAACTGAGTTGCGGTGGAGATGAGATCACTTAGAAGTATACATGGCACATCCATTTATGATAGAGTAAAGAATGATGATGTTAGGAAAGAACTTAAAGCTGATCTTAACATAGTTCATAGAATCAAAATAGTGTTGCTCAGATAGTTTGCGCACGTTGAGCAAATGAATTAAGAAAGACTGGTAAGAAAAATATATGACACAAGTGTTGGCGGCACCATACAGAGAGGACGACCGAGAAATAATCAGATCCTGGAAGATGGTCTTGCTAAGAGCCTCAACAATCTTCGAGCCTGTATGCGCAGATGGATGAATGTGGATGAGGCGAGAATTGTGTCAGGACGGTACTCTATCGGAAAATGACGTGATCGTAAGTTATACAAGTTAAAATATTGTTTTATGTAATTAAATGTAACAATTATAAAAATTAAAAATTTAGTTGTAGATAGTGTTAATTGTTTTCAAAGCATCTACTACTATATCTAAACCTTTAAATATCAATGTCTGTATATCTGTCTGTTCTCTATACAAATCTACACCTTTCGTTCGATTCGACTCAAATTTTGCATACTTATGCTTTAGGACCCGACGGGTAACACAGGCGACATTTCCCCGTCTCCTTTTACCCCTTCCCCTCCCCTGATATATGTTCAGTACAAACTTTTTTTAGTATGTTTTAATTTTAGTATGTTTAGTCAGTTAATATTGTACCCTGAAGAAGCTACGGTCGTAGCGAAACCTGGTAATTAATATATTGGTGTTTAACCAAGTTATTTTTATTCATTTAATTATAATTTTTATTTTATTTTTAATTATCGATTACTTCACTATCAAAGTAAAAATATACACACCTATTACATCGTTCAATAAAATAAATAATACTCGTAAATGGTCGTTGTATTACAGTTACTGAACATCAAATCTCCCTCGCTCTTACAGCAAACTAACGGTAAGCTCACACGTCAACGCTTGCCTACATCTCCCCGATTATGAAATCCCTGTCGGGTTATTGATTTTTGTAAAAATGTCAAATTTCCATCCAAATATACCACAAAGCCTCTCTTGTTACCGAATAAGCCCCCTCCCCCACCCTGGCCCGCCCCACCCCACACAACATTTCACATCCAAATATCGAACACAAACACACTGTTGTGACGTATTGAATGGGCGCGCGGTACACACGATATTGTGTCCCTCAGTCCGCTTAACCCCAACTTTTGAAGCAAGGGCGGCTCACCAGCGTTTATAAGATGTACGCGGGCGGCCAGCGGAGTGAAGAACCTTACAGGCTAAATCCAAGATAATGGTCCCATTGCATATACAACGAAAATGAGTATTTCACTATATTATTGAATGTGCTAATAACAAAATGAAAGATAATTTACGTTTAAATAGTAAGTATTAATATATATAAGATATTACACTTCGAAGTTCCGAAAAATGCACTGCATATTTTGACATTTCATAGGCAATATAATAATATATTAGGTTAGGTTAGGTTATTAGGTTTGGTTTGTTTAATTTAGATTACGATTATTTTAGTTAGATTAAATTAACAAGACGTTAAATTACATAATGAAATACTTATTTTCATTGTATGAACAACGGGACCATCATCTTGGATTATTCCAACCTTACATAATGCAGCGATAACCTAGCGCGAAATCAAATTTTGCAAAAATTATTGCATTGCGCTCGAGATATTTCCCAAGCTATACAGGGCGTAACAGAGCTAGTCCACAAAACTTTACAGGTGGAGTCGAAAATATTCGAGCAATCATGACCTAATGTCAATAGTTAAGGAGATATGCGTCATCAAATTTTGCATTTTTTTTTCATTATTTTGGATTTATTTTTTGCAAAACGTTGGACTTTTATTACAGTAACTTATTTATAATATGAAAAATTTATTCCCTTTAGGAAAAGTTCAATTAAATGATAAAAACCTTCCAATTCCAAGTAGAATGTTTTCTAATTGGAATTTTTTCAGGGTTTTTGTTACTTGAAACGAATGAATTTTTAGTAATCCATACAAGTTACCATAATGACACTTCAAAGTTTTGTAAAAAATGTGTCATAAATATTGAAAAAAAATGCAAACTTTGATATTGTATAGCTCTATTACTATTGATATTAGGTCATGGACATTTACGGCTCATAATTAAGGCAGGAATCCACCTGTAAAGTATTGTGGACTAGCTCTTGACACCCTATACCTACATCATTATGACGATAATTTTCATATTGACTTTAGAACACTGAAAAATATAGGGTTTGTAACTTAGTTAGATTTTATTGCTTTAAGATACTTTTTTATTTTTCTAACGCAAAATTATTCGTGAGGAAATTATGTCAACTGCATTTGCACACATACCCATCTGCCAGAAACAGGTCTTAATTCATTATTTAAATTACTATTTCTACGTAATGGTTACGCCAAGTCCCCAATTAAGAGTTTCTACAGCGTGCGTTCATATTTAAAAAAATACGCATTAAAATTTAAAAAAATTAAAAAAAAAACTCAAAACAAATAATAAAAGAATGTTGAAAGTTGAAAACAATTTCACACTGTAGGTACATACAAAAATCAGTTGCTAAAAATATAAGTGCCATATTTTGTATGGTTTAGTTTGTATCTAGTTTACCCTGAAGAAGGAACGGTGGTTTCGAAACCGGTTGGTGTTACCAAAAATATAATGGTTCAAACCAAGAGAAATTGTTTTTAATTTCATTTGCAATGAATATCCACTAAGTATAGCTGATTATAATTGTTTGGGAAAAATTATGTCAGAAAATACATTAATTGTTAAAAAAATGTTTGATTGCTATTGAATAGCATATCAAATGCAATATTACATTGTTACAAAATGACAAAAGAGTTTTCGCACAAAATCTCTCATAATATTATATATCAATGACAAAATAGCTTAGAAGCACAGTCTACCACACTCTTGTATTATCGACTGCATTCGAGAAGCGTCTATAAACGCCGGGAGTAGCCTAAAAACGACGGGAACCTTCTCCTAAATACTAGAATAATCTAGAAGATCCGACAAACCAGCACTTGGGTGTAAATACCGGGACTAAGCCGTGGCGAGGGGAGTCTGGCTTTGACGGATCATTCAGTGCGAAGTGCTTCGCGGACGATGAAGTCTTGAAATTGCGAAGCGACAGATATCGATCGAAATAATCGGGCGAGTGCTAAGCCTAAGCGGCGAAATAAATAAATGCGACTAACACGTGCGAGAATTGGATGGAATGTTCTAGTGAATGTTAAATAATATACACGAGTGATAGTGTGATTTAAAGAATAGCGTTAAGTTTAGTTCGTGTTGAGTGATTTTGTTCGTTGAATAATTAATTAATTAATTAATAATTACAGTGTTTTTATTTGTTTCCCAGCAGCCACGATCACTAGACAATATTAACGCTCTACCTACACTAACTATCTGCTAATATTTTATTAACAATATTAATTGATTATTTATTAAAGCAAAGAAAGGCAACGTTTCCTGATATACAATATATCCTGTTTGAATTAAATTATGCGCGTAATTATATGTAATGACTTGCTTCAGTATTTGTGAATATATTTTTCAATCTGTTATTCGTCCGCCGCCGCCTTTGTGCTTTATGTAAACTTATGCAAAGAGGCGCAAGACGCGGATATAAAGATTTTAAATTTCCAATTCAATCATGCATTATTGTACAGGCTGTGTATTGGCATAAGTTCCGGACAAAGTACATAATACGCTGCAAAATATCATTCGTACAGAATTTTATGTTGCTACGATAAGATATACGTAAAATCACTAGTAGGAATGATTTTTTTAAAGAATAAATATATTTAAAAAATTCTAATTTCTGAAATAAGTGCCAATCATCGTGATTTTAATCACTGTAAATGAATGAAATATATCTTCTGGTTTGTATTTTCTGGGTTAATATGCCGATGTGATCATAAGCTCTAATTTATGGACCCTGCAATGGTATCCCCAGAATGGTCTTATAGAAACGGCGATACATCCCAGAAAATATAAACCAGAAGATTCAGAACACGGGCGGCCGTGAGAAATTTTGAATAAAATATTAAGACTAAAGCAGACTGTATACGGTAGAAATGCGGTCGCTTAGACGTATGTATGAAAAATCTTTGTGCGATAGAGCAGAAATAGAACGAATTAGAATTGAATGTAATGCTGGCTGCTGCGTAATAGATAGAATAAAGAAAGATCGCTGAGATGGTTTTATCATATGGAACAGATGAGTAAGGAAAGGATGGTAAAGAAAATTTGTGAAGCGAGTGTTGAAAGCAGCAGAAACAGAGTTCATCCGCGGAAGACCTGGCACAACCAGATAAATCAAATATTGGAGGACAGCCCTGTTAGAAGCCTCAACAATTGAAAAGCGTTCATGAGAAGATGAAATTAGATGAAGCAAAAGTGGTGTGCCAGGACAGAAGAATGTGGCTCTGCCTATCCCTCAGGGAAATGACGTAATGGTCAATTAATTAGTACTACTTAGAAAAAGGCTAAATCATAAAATTCAATGTTGCATAGACTAATAAAAGTATTTGGATAATTAGTTGATGTTTAGAAATGTGTTGTATAAATTATATTTGTTTTTCTTATTTTTCGGTATGTGGGTATCTTCTGCTTCTGTTCCACTCTAGTTAGCTTTCCTCTATTTTTTAATTCCTTCTCTATTTCCTTCACCACCGAGGTCATAAACTTATTGGGCTCCAGAAAATAACCTTCACATTTTCTGAATCTTTTCCTAATCTTCCTAATAAATTAGTTTTTCTCAATTCCTTACAAAACATTCGTTTTCCTTTCGTTAAATTTATTTTCTTCCCTATCCTACTGCACAGATAATAATCAATTAATGGTTATGATAAATAATAATTAATTTATCATTAAAAAGGCGTTATTATAAAGAAAAATCTATCATTTTTAAGAATAGATTATTTTAACAATATTAACAATACCCGTATCAGCCAAAGAAACTCAAATAAAAATACGTAATGGAAAATATTGAGTATTTGTACAAAATAAACCATATATTGTAATTTTTATACTAAAACTTATGCTTGACAATTCTAATTTAAAAAGAGATAATTTCAATTTATAGTAACGCACATTTTAAAGAAAATTTATGTTATGAATTTATTAAACTTTCAACATGAAAACGCAATGCCAACAGATCTCGAGATGAAAATTTGTGTATCCGGTACCAATTAATGCCAGTATTATACATGTATGTAGCCGGGCCGTGTAGTTTGAATAAGAAGCATGACTTTTCCTAAGCATATATTTTGGAAAATAGCCGAAATAAGAGATATATCTCGTAATATTCCTATCAGAAATATCAAAACTGTCAATTTAATATGTAAATATGTAAGATTTGTATTTGAACGTTATATTATTTTTTTTAAATTACCATTTAAATTGTCATGGCATCGTATATATAAATTTTGAATATTTGATCTGTTTACTTCAATTTTATTATTAGATCGATCTGAACAAATCGCATTTCGCGTTTCATTAACTCGGCTATACATATATATAAAAAATTCTACTTCACATCTCATATCCTACTACCAATCGCTATAACACTTGCATCTCTTAACTCCGCTTTTATATTAACTGTATTATTTTTATATATATATATATTTTTTTATATTAACTCCCTATTATAATCTTGATAGTATTCATTCATCGCATTGAGACCTACTGGACATTTATTTGGCCTGTTCATGTCCTGAATTCCACTGACACTTTTCCTCTCGTCGTATCTTCTATGACTTAATCCATATCCATGTCCTTAGGTTTTCACGGCCGTTCAGAATCTTCTGTGTATAGTTTTCTGAGATATTCTGCCGTGTATATGTGACCTCTCTAGCCAAGGTTTCGGATCCCATTTCAGGGTCCATCATCAGGGTTGATGTGATAAGTGTGTGTTGAAGTGTAGGTTAAGTATTGCCTTGCAATACCGTACCGAAGTCATGGTGTTTCCAAGTTTGTGTAAGGTTAGGTTAGATTAGGTTAGGTTAGGTTAGGTAAGCAATAAAGTAATATATTATTTATATGTTTCCGTATATTCCTATTTGCATAATAAGTATTACGATTTCTTGGGTACATTTTAAAAATTATTTTATTTTGAATATTTTCGGACACGTATCTATGTACTTGTAACTTGGCTTCACCGAACCCATCTAATTGCCCGTAGGAGAAGGGGTACCTAAAATAATTAAAATTGTAGATACATGGTTTATATATAACTTGAAAATGGCCTGAAACCTGCAACCGAACATCTATAACATTTTTTAAATAATGCTTTACTAAAACTAATTGAAATTAAATATTTATTTAAATTTGATTTATTTAATAAAAAAAAATTATGGAGCTCTGCAAACTAAACACAAAAAAATAAATACTTAATTTTTGTTAATATAATTCATATTTCATTGTAAATATTTGGAGAATTTGAGATTATAGTGGGGGGTTAGCAGGCGCATACAATGAGTACAATCAAAACAATATAATATTTATGTGCGATATATTAAAATGACAATAATCGTGCAAGGAATATTTTTAATTCGATTTTTTTCGAAATACGTGCTTACGTAAATGCACGCCCCTGGTATATGTGACATCCAAAAATATTATAGGAATCTAAATCAAGAAGATTGACATTGAAATTTTACGTTTACGCAAGTTCTCGCAAATTTCGATGGGTATAACGCAGCATCGCAAACTTTTAAATCTAAAACCATTTTTTCAATTTGATGCGGGCGTGAAATTTTTGCTGAAATTAAGTGTCCAGGGGCGTCGGGACGCAACAATCCCCCCCCCCTCGCCGCCCCGCGACGGCCCGGGCGTCTGTCCCCCCCGCCGCACGGGCGTCTGTCAAACCGACGCCGCTCCAACAATGCCCGCAAAGCGCCGCGACGCACGTTTATTTTTTTCAGCAGATTATTTAAAACATGACGTTGATGTGAATGGAAAATGTGGCGCCCCTCCCCGCTTCCGTCTGACGGCGCAACCACCCCCCCCCCGCGGCAGTGCTTCAAGCGGAAAATTGATGTTGCGAATGCAGTCGTTATAATTATTACGAGAAAACACTAAGGGGCTGTTTCGCCGCCTCTGGTTAGGCTCTGATTAGCGCTACGCGACTCTTATTGGCGAATTTGTTTACGTGTGAAAATATTTTCATTCATCATTAACTTGTATTCGTTAACAATTCTTAATTTTCAATATATTTATTAGTATGTTCCACAAACACAGTTACGGGATTTTGTCCACAGAGGGATATTTTTTTTAAAAATAGCTTCCTCTGTGAGACATCTACAATTTTATCACCTTTTAAACATCAATTAAAAATAATTCAATATTAACAAAAATAATTTTGTATGAGACCAACATACTTCGGATCTAATGGTTCCTTCATCGGGATACAACTTATACTTGAAATCTATATTCGAAGTGTAGATATTTACAAAAACATGTATGGAAGTTAAATAAATAATTAATAACTAATATGAAACAAATTTTAAATTTGCAAAAAGGGATTGTTTTTTATAATGTTGATAACTCAATAGACAGTGGTTTTCTTTTTATTAATATAAATAATGTTGCCACAAATTTGGCTCTTATTGAAAAAGTTTAATAATTTGTTTATACTCAATGTATTTGTTTCACTTAAAAATAAATATTTATTGAGTACTAGCATTAACAATTATGTTTGAAAGTGACATCTAGAATTGAAAAATAAAAAAATGTAGATATTTACAGTAAAATTGAAGAAAATAATATTTTTTTAAGTAATCATCGATTTTGAATATCAATGTACTTCTATTTGCATGTTGAAAAGACGATTAAGAAGTTGATTTAGTCATGTATAAAATCTAAGTGAGAAGGATATTATGAAATACAAAGAAAAGAGCCCGCGAAAGACCTAGCTTGATTGAGTTAACTAGATATTAAAGAATGCCCTTGTTGGAAGCTTCATAACCATCATATAAAATGAAGTGAACAAAAGCATGGCGAAGTTAAATACTTAAGCAAGAACTAAAGAGTGTAAATATCAACATTTCCCTTAAGAATTTTTTGTTTTAATAAAAGAAAAACAATATTGTATTTTGCATTATATTGACTACAAACACAAAATTCAATAAATACCAATAATTCAATAAAAACGTACATAATAATCTGTAACGCTTAATTTATATATAGGTGTGGTAAAGTGGTGTATATGAGGAGTGCGTAGTGATAGTGTGAAAGAGATGAAAGCATGCGGTAGGATGCGGGGGAAACGGGCGACGCCATTCGGGCACTGACGGTCGCACGCAGAGGTATTGTTTATGAATAAAAGTGATAATTACTGAACAAGATCGGGTATTCAATTTTTACTTTATTTCAAAGAAAACGTATCATACTCAGGAAGTGAATATACCACAGTAGGTAACCATATGATGAAGAAGTGGAACCAAAAAACATCAGCAATAGACGTGCCAGGAGCGTGCATGTGAAGATGAATGATGAATGAACGAGGAAAGTATGATATGTCAGGATAGAAGAGTGAAGATCATTTTTGCTTACCCATTCGAGGAAACAACGGAAATAATGAATACTTTAAGGTTCAATCTACTTTTATATTGAAGATTTTTTTAATGATATATATGATAACAGTAGAGAATCATTAGATGAAATAAAACTGTTTTATTACTCTACCGGAATTTAATTGAACAAAATACAACTAGATTTTTTCGTTAACCACTTCATGCATAATAATTCTTTTAATTTATGTGAGTACTATTAAACTTCTCCATCCCATCGCGCGTACAGGTTATTAAATGAATAATTAAACACGGGTATCAATTTGCTTAGCATCACATTCACCAACTCTTCTCTTCTACTCTCAATATTCCCATTAAAACCAACTTTCTATCTTAATACACAAGCCACATACACCAGTAATTCTCCCTTTTTTATCAATACCTTATTAATTATATTTGTATCCATCTAAGGCATGTTTTCTATATTTAAATGTATTTAGATTCATACATCACCTGTCGATGAGAAGTTCTGTCGCTCTCGAAACTCTAGTAGTATGATGTATAAGTGAACGCGAGTAGAGAAATGAGGTAGTTTCGTTCCATCCATTTTGAAAATCATCATAATCTTTACAAAGCTAACGCCAATTCTATGTATAATATAATTATATCACATGTATTTTAGAATTGACATCATCCTTGATACAATATAGTTGAGAGTGGCTTATCGTTTGCCACCAAACCATTTTCACCACTCCACACCACTTCGGCATCATGGCTTATTGGGAAATATCAGATAGGCAAACACGCCGCTAAAAGATTTACCACCCCGATACGGATTCAATATTTTTGGCATTCGCTTTTGAAGCACTGCGCAGTTTTTGAAATATCTGTAACATTTTGAATTTATTATTGTACACAGTGCAAACGTTTCAGGTACAACTAGAATATGATACAACCTAAATACACAATTTAGAATTTTTTTACTCTTTCATTATAATATTAATTTTTACACATGCACAACAATCTTTTCCCTCACATTATAACGTAAATAATTAATAAGAATATTACATAAACCTGCATATGTACCGTGAGAAAACACCAAGTTTTACCAAGAATTTTCATTTTTAGAAAAGGTTGATTTAAACTGAATTCAAAACGAATTTATAATTGAGTATAATATAATGTTTTTATTAAAAAAGATTTGATCGTAAGACCAGCAATAAAGATATATATTTTCGTATCGTAAAACAGTTGTGATAGTAAAACCTTAGGTAGATAGTGGTAATTAAATTATTAGAGTAACAAAAACAATAATTTAAATAATGTACAGTAAATTTTCCATAAATTAATTAGGAAAGCAATAAACATTTATTGAAACGTGAATATGTATTCGTAAAATTGTTGAAAGCTTGAAAAAACTTTAAATAAAATAATCATAAATTAGTGTGTTGTAAAGGTGCGTATACTTCTGAGTAGTCATAACTTCTGGGACATGAATAAAAGTGCTTAGAACTACCTGAGAACGAACATAAGTTTCAAATGTGATTCACATTAATGGCATTAGCCAGACAACCAAAATTTAAATTAGGTTTTTTTTTTGGTCGCAATCCTAGGATTGGTCTGCAACAAGCACTCACTTTCTCCACTCCTCTCTATCACCTGCCAGCCTCTTCATTTCTTGATTCGTCCTATAGCGCACTTCTCCGATAATCTGGTCAACGTAGCTTAATCTCGGGCGGCCTCTACGATTTTTGCCTTCAACATTTCCCTCGACGATGGTTAAAAGCAGGCCCGGGTGCCTTATATTATGGCCTATCCAAATTGCTCGTTGATGGGCGATTTTGTTTCGCCTCTTTTCGCCCACCCTGCTTAACACCTCATCGTTTCGGATATGTTCTGACCAATGGATCCTCGCCATGCGCCTGAAGCATCACATCTCAAAGGCCGCTAGCCTCCCGGACATGCTCTGGCCGACGGTCCATGTTTCACTGCCATGCATCAGAACACTCCAGACAAGAGTTTAAATCAAGTTTTTCCTAACCTTTAAATCTATGTTGGGGGATTCAAGGATTTTAGATTTTTTGTTGAAGGCGACTCTTGTCTGTTGTATGCTTATGATATCAGCCTCTGAGCGGCCATCTTGGGAAATTTTGCTACTCAAATATGTGAATTCTTTCACTTGTTTGATAGCGACGCCACTCAAAACAACATTTGTCGACACCTCTTCTCTTCCAACAACCATGCACTTTGTTTTGTCTTTGTTTATTTTCATGTTGTGTTTATCTGTCAAAATATTTTCCATCTTTCTCAGAACCTCGTTCAATTCTTGTTCTGACTCCGCAAGCAGTGCAATATCGTCGGCATTTCTAACCGTGTCATATATTAGATTATTCAGTCATAACTTATAAGTAGACGCTTGATTTTTTTGTGATCAAGGCGTCACATGCGACTATGTATGTTTAAAATATACACTTATTTTAATAATTCAAGGGTGGGGTGCCTCGAAGCTAGTAGCAAAAAAAAGAGTCTACCTCTTTCAATTTTGAATAGAAAATATTCCTTATACTTTGGGTGAAATTTCAACGGTTAAAGAGATAAGCGACATAATTTTGCATTATTTTTTTCAATATTATTAACCTCTTGTCGTAAAATATAGTGAAAAAAACTTAAAATGAAACATCTGGTTCAAATTTATGCACGTTTTTTAAAATTCGTTATGAATAACTTTCAAGAAAATCTAACGGTTCACAAAAAAAATCTTCTTATTTTAATAAATCAAAATATTGCTGCCTTTACTTTTATATCCTACATTTGTGGGACACAAAAGCAAAGGCAGGATTTTCCAAAAAAGAAATAATGAAATTATCGATGATTACTAATATAAAATGTATTATATTTGAGATTTATAGAACATACAGCCTATAATTTTCTTTTTTTTTTTGATAGATATATAGAATCTAGAATTCAGTACATTTTTAATTAATATCCTCGATCACATTCAAATTAATTTTGTTAATTTTTTGAATATTGCTGCTTTCTCTTTTATACCCCACATTTAATGTTAACGTAGTAAAAAATTATGTGAAGCCGCAGTAACAACCGGTGAAAGGGGTTTCTGATAGTTTATAATAAGACTAAAGCACTTGTATATTTAAGGTTTCTTTTAAACTGCTTTCATCTTCATACAATTATTATTCCCGCTTGTGAATCTGCGCGAGTGCGCACATACACTCATACGACACGCGCACCCACACAAATACAAAACAGTGTCCCCATCGCGGCTTATTTCATCCCGCGCTTTTCTCGGGACTCCTTTTGACTGATGACGTCACTGTTGCCCCCAAAGTACGGGCGCCACAATAGAAGCCTTTCAGATGTTCACAAAGACCTTTATCTCCCCAAAACACGACCGCTAGGTGACAATATGGAGAGGGTGATATCTGAAATGTATGAATATGATATTAGTACGTAACATCGCCACCGCCATACCTCTCCCCAATTTATGTACCCCGGTTACTGTTGTCAGCTGTCACCTGCCTCCAATGCACTTGTCATATCATTATTCTGCCATTGCTCTCAACTCATATACAGGGTTATTTGTAAAACATTAATAACCTCGCAGGACTATATTCCTGCCTTGATTATGAGTCGAAAATGTTCAAGCTATTATGACCTAATATCAAGAGTTATGGAGATATGCGACATCAAAGTTTGCATTTTTTTCAATATACTGACTTATTTTTTGTACAACGTTGGACTATCATTACAGTAACTTATATCGAATATGAAAAATTCATTCCCTTTAATACAGGTCAAATAAAAAAATAAAAATATTCGAATTCCAATTGGAAAATATTCCAATTGGAATTTTTTCAGAGTTTTTATCATTTTATTCAACTTGTATTGAAACGAATAAATTTTCGTAATCGATATGAGTTACTGTAATGATATTTCAACGTTTTACAAAAAATAAGTCAGAAATATTGAAAAAAAATGCAAACTTTGATGTCGCATATCTCCATAACTATTCATATTATGTCATAATAGCTTGAATATTTTCGACTCATAATTAAGACAGGAATATAGTCCTGTGAGATTATTAATGTTTTACAAATAACCCTGTATACAGTAGAGGTATAACAAAACGAACTACCTTTTAATTCAGATTAATTTTAATTTAACGATAAATTATAATACTCGTACAATAATGTGTAAACCCAAAATTAAGATAAATTATGAAAGTCCCAAGGGACGAATCAATTTATATGGGAAACGTGTCTTTACAGGGTTGCCACACGGCTTATAACCTGTATGAGCTGACTTAAGTGATCACTTTACACATGCGATGTTCACCAATTCCACCGTAAGAACATCCAAACATTATAAATTTTTTTAAAGATGTATATCGATAGTCCCTACGTATACTGTAGAATCTGCGAGAATTCCATTTCCGTTTTAGTATAATAAAATATCCCATTTACTCTATATTTTCGGATAGTGTTAAAAAAAATTATGTATTCTGTGTCACAGGAAGGACCATAGATGTCTCTCGCATGGTCCCCTCAAATATTTAGAAACATATAGATTTGGAATATATTAACAACATTAAAAAAAATTGATTATGTATGAATGTTGTTACTGAAGAAATGGTGAACGTTGCATTGTGTAAAGTGGTCACTTAAGCCAGTTTATGGAGGTCATGAGCGTTGTGGCCACCCTGTAAAGACTTCCATACATGTTTTCCATACAAATATCTAGGTCTCTGAGAGACTTTTATCTCGGCTTACGATTATCCCTTCTTTTTCCTTTTAATAGACTTATGTGGTCTGTTCTTCGGAGTGCAGAACCTCCTGTGAGATGGATTCATAGCTGTCCTTCCATCTTTTGGGAGGTCTTCCGCGAGGCTGATTATTAACTGCGATATAAGGGATTCTGGTGCTGTCCATTCTCTGGACATGACCGTTCCATTCCCTCCTTCGCTGTCTACTCCATCGTACAATGTCCTCAGCCTCACATATCTCTCTTATCTGGTGTTCCTCATGCGATCTCTTCGGCGTCTTGCCTGTCAATTGTCTCGTCAATCTCTTCACATTTATTCCTGTGTGAACAAATTCCAGTAATTGTGTTTTCTGACATATGAAAATATCGTAAATTTTTATTATTTATCTCCCAATAGGTCCTGCTCATTCGTCTCCAGGTTGACATTTTTTTTCATACTACCAGGCAAGACCGTGCTCCCCCGCACCGGTCGTTTAAACCGGTGCGGGGCAGCAACGGTTTAAGGACCGCCTAAAGCGCGCTTTAAGCGACCCCACACCGTTCGTTTAAACCGCGCTTATGGACTTTTGAATTTCGCGGGGTGACCTTGATCAATTTAATATTATAATAAATGAAAAATACAATTTTCTTGACTCCAACAAATCCAAAAAATTTATATTTATGGTGAATAATATTTAATCATAATCATATTTAGAGTAAAGCTAGAAGCTTTACTTTAAATCAAAAATATGTTTTAAAAAATGTAAACTTTGATATTGCATATCTCCATTACAACTGGTTGCTTGAACATTTTCGACTCGCTAGCAAAGCAGGAAACTATCTGTAAAGTTTTGGCTACTACGAGAAACCCTGTACAGATACAAATTTCAAAAACTTGATGATATATGGATATTCTAACGATGGAATTGGTGAACGTTGCATTGTGTAAAGCGATCGCTTAAACCAGCTCATAAAGGATTTTCGGAATTTTGAAGAGAAACTGAACGTAGTCGATGTACCAATGTATTATGTACATATCGTAATCTCTTACAAAACATCAACATATCCATGACATCTCCAGCGACTCTATTCGGCTGGAACGATTTCGCAACTTGCAACACGCACACGTCCCAACTTTATAATTGCAGGTGTTTAGGAGGCCCCCGGGTGGGCGGGCGGCGGGCGGCCCGGGTGGCGATTAGGTCCGCATGAGCGGCGTCTCCAGGACTCCGCCCCATAATGGCGTGTCTCCAAGGTATTTTGCAATTAGAATTAGCGTATTGTGCCCCACATTGTGTCGCCAGTGTTCCGCTATACGACCAAACTCTCATAATACCTGAATACGGCGCTGGAGGCTCCGGACGGGGGTGGATTGCGATTTCCGTACAGCTGGTTCGATTTAAATTGTATAAATTTGAGGATCATTTCGGTAATCTTCTTATACCTACCAGCGATTAAATCTTAAAAATACATAATTGTCTATGTAATCTTGTCTGTCACGCTTCCACATGGCGAAAATGATGATGATGTTCGAAAAACAAAAATGCGTAGTTTTCAATGCAGCTATATCCGTCACTAACGCTACCAGAAGGTGCAAATAATAAGTCATAAAAAAGGACTTTAGATTTTTTGAGAATTTCTTTTAACTGTCTAAAAATTTAGTGTTATGAAATAAATAGAAAATTGTAATATTAAGGGAATTGATTTTTAAAATGCCTTTTAATTTTTTGTTTTTATTTGTATACCACTGGGAAATTAAAATAGATTTTTAATTTAAAGCTGAAATTCAAACGTAAATTGTCTTTGACGGGCTATGGTTAGTAATGTATAATAATGCTTGTAATTTTTACACCCTGAAGCGTAATTGTTTGGAAGGTTGATCGTTGTGGCATTAAAAGAAGAAGAATATTCATTTCACTCATTCACCGAGAATTCTTAGAAACAGATACAGTGCTTGTAAAGCAACAAAATAGGTACAAAACGGGTGTTTGCAAAAAGTGACAAAGCGCGAAAAACTGATTTTTTTTTAAGTAAAGCATCACACATAAGAAATAATAGTTTTGATTTAATTTTTTTTGGTCTCAATCCTAGGATTGGTCTGCACCAAGCACTCGATCTCTCCACTCCTCTCTGTCACCTGCCAGCCTCTTCATCGTGGTAGATGCTACAATTCACATCTCCAATACAAAGGTCTATGTAACTTGATCTCGAGCGGCCTCTATGATTATTGCCTTCAATATTGTCCTATACGATGGTTAAAACCAGACCTGGGTGCCTTTTGTTTTGGTATATCCAATTCGCTCGTTATTGAGCGATTCTGTTCAAGAGCTGCCTCTTTTCGCCCACCCTGCTCAACACCACGTCGCGTCGTTTCGTATATGCTCTGACCAATGGATCCTCGCTATGCGTCTGTGGCACTACATCATGCTCTGGCCGATGGTCCATGTTTCGCTGCCATACAACACACTCCGGACAAGAGTTTTAACGAAATTCTTCTTAACCTTTATATCAATGTTAGGAGATTCAAAAATCTTGGATTTTTTGTTGAAGGCGACCTTTGCTTATTGGATTCTGCTTATAATGTGTGTCTTTGAGCGGCCATCTTGAGAAATTGTGCTGCCTAAATATGTGAATTCTTTTACTCGTTTGATAGTGATTATTTAACATTTTTTTATAATTATTTAATTAACACCACGTAACTAAAAAAGGGTGCCGTTTTAACTGATTAGGTTACATTTAAAGAGTGGATCTATTGTTCCATTTCAAATCCTTTTCCGAAATATACGATTCGCCTTAATCCTGTTTCACATACCTAGATGCTCTTTTCGTAATGTTTTTTGAAAATAAAACTATTGAAACTTTTATGACTATTAATTCATTACTTAGTGAAAAATTATTTTAAAAATTTGATGATTAGGTACATTTTTCGGCTCTTTTCTCTCACAAATAGTGAAAGCTTGAAATAAAATATATTATATCATACTTATACGTAGTAATACGCATCCTTTCTTAAAAAGTGCAATATTAATCCCCTTACTCTTATCATGAAAAAGATAATTCCTGACTCCTGACATCCTACACGCAATAAAAAAATCTAACATGAATTTTAAAAACAACATCCCAATTAGAAAAAGAGCAGATTTATCTATGTGAATATTAAGAAATTAGCGTTTTGAGTGGTAAATTTTTAATTTTTTTTATTTTATTTATTCTTCACGTGAGCCTTGACATTTAGTGGTTTATTGATATGAGACCCGGCTCATAAGCTTCACTCCACTCATAAGTCCCGTCCTGGAACCCCTCTGTAGTTGACTGTAGTTGGCTCCAGGATATATCTCCGGCCAGACTCAATGCCATCCACTCGTTCTGGTCTTCTTCGTCACAAAATTGTGCTTGGACAACTTTATTTTCTATGCTCTTCTTTCTTAGTATTAATGAGGCTGAAAAATTGAATAAACCTTTTTTTATTACCATGGATAAAGCTTTCCTTGGTTTATTGCAGAATTTAGGCGTTCATACGTTATTACAAAGGCGCCTATCGCAATAGTAATAACGGAACTGCGGACTGCATACAGTTATACAGTTATCTATACATACAGTTATCTACATGTAACTGTATACAGTTATCTACATAATTTTGGTTTCTTATATGATACTTATTTTTTTCCACATTATTATAAGTTGGCTCACAGCAATTTAAGTAAATGAATATTATTTATATATTTAAGTTTAATATTTATATTACTTCGTAGTATTAATTTCTTCTAATGCAGGAACTTAAATTTAAAATATATAGAAGTATTGTATTAAGGGTATTAGAAAATTTAAAATAACAATATTTTTGTATGTATGTTCTGAGAACACAATTGCTGTATTTGTCCAATGCGGGATTATTAATCAATTACGATAAATTATGGAAGTGTCGCTATACATTAAAAGGATATTGCTTAATAATCCACTTTAAAAACTATAAAGGCATCATAACCAGCTGAAAAATCCATGTATACTGTTTTATGAAAAGAACTACAGATATTTTAACATAGTCCACTCAAACATGGGGAAGGTTTTTAGATTTGGAATATATAAATACAAAAAATTGATAATGTGGATGTTCTTATGGAATTGGTGAACGTTGGATTGTGTAGAGAGATCACTTAAACCAGTTCATACAAGTTGTAAGCCCCGGGCCATCATATACGTTTCTCATATAATCAGCTTCGTTTCTTTGAGACTTCTATAATTTATCTTAATTAAACTTAAAATAGTTTGTTAGTCTGGATGAAAAGTAAAATGAACTTAATACGTTATTAATTAACTTAATCAGTTGAATAAATGTATTTTAATTTTCTACTTGTCACATTATATGTTTTTGAAGCCTTTTATTTTGTTAGTAGGCTGTATTTTTTCTCAATATCATGGGATGCGATTGAAGCAAGTAAAAATATGTAAATAGATATATAGGTAAATATAAAAACGCACTTCAAATTTAAAGACATTAGATCTGGTTAGCTTTTTACTGAGTATTTTAGACGAAGATTTAAATATAAGCAAAAAATAGCTGGCACTATAGTCTAGTGACAATGTATAAGCAGTCAACATCTAAAATTCACTTTTAAAATAATTGTTTTGTATTTTAATTTTGAATCAGCAAATTTCAGCAAATTAATGAGTATTTCAATATATTTAGTAATAATACATGTAATCTTGAATCACAGATGAAATATTAATTGATTTCATTATTTATTTTCATTATTATTTCTTGTTATTTATTATTATTGGTAAATAAGATCAATAATCTGTCAGTGTTTATTGAGAATATTATTATTCTGTTTTCATATTTATGCTATACCTTATAAGGAATTTGGAAGGAATTAAATAAAGAAAATGTCGAGATACCTGTTCATCTGACTGTACCAGTTCAGAATTATTCAAGAGAACAATTTCCTTGAAAAACGGGCTAATTATTTTCAACAAGTCAGCAGTCAACAGAACCAGTGGTGAGGCGGAGGGAGACGACAGATTACAATCCCCTCTACCAGAGGGAGAAAGTGAAAGCCGAGGGAACGAAGAGTTCGTTATTGAAATCAATTGTTAATAATACTACGGAGAAATTTCGAGAAACAATAATTGAAGTCTTTGATTGAAATAGACCGTTATTGGGAATTTGTTGAGTACGACGGAGCGAACTTATTCCTTAATAATCTTTATTATTTTAAAATGAAATAATTATAAACATAAAATTAACAATACAATTTTATTATTATGATAAAGGCTGTCGTTAAACATTAAATTTAAATAACACGAAGTATGCAAAATACGCTAAAATAATAAAAAGTACATGCAAATTTAAAAAAATATTAATTCATAAATTGATTCCTTTCCAAAATCGCCAATATTGCAATAGAAAAAATAATATCTGTCATTTTTTCTAAATTTCATTTTAATCTTAATTATAGCCTAGTTATGGTCAGAATTTAAATAAGAATGATACCTATCATAACATTATTTTTCTACAAATGAACTATTTTGGAATCTTTTTATTACCTTACATTGTTTTTTATTTTCAATATAATATTACACGTTTTATTTATAAAACCTTTTTTCTATAGGAAAAATATTTTTAAAAGGATAGACATTTTTAAATATAATGTCATTTACCTGTACAATGAAAGAGGTCGAACGCAATATCTGCATATTATGCAAATTAAAATTTATTGCATCTTGCTCCTACAATACAAAAAAGGTAATAGTGTAGAAATAATCTCAATAAATTTGGTCAAAATTGCGCATCCAGGGATCACGATATTCTAAAAGCAGGCAGGTAGAAACCTACTGTATACACGGGATGTACCGAAGTTCATTTTCTATCCACATACACCGAAATATATTTCAAAAACGCTGTGTATATTTACATTAATCAGCCTGAAATTTAGACAATTACGTTATCTGTGACACTGAAATTTTTTAATCAGAAATATCCCAGCATATAAGATGTTTGGATACCATGAAGAAAGTTGTAGATATAATATGGCGACCCTGCCAACCCACGCGCGCATATTCCACTCACATAGCTCCGCTCGCCGTTGCTATGTCATCACCCAAAACTTCACGGGATGAAGACCGGAAACAAATGAGATGTTCTTGCAGAGGTGACAAGCGCCACCGCTCGATTGCAATGAGATATGTCTCCGTCACCGGTTCGAGCAGACCTCCACCAAGCTCCCAAACTATGTCCGTGTCCTTTTCTATTGTACTTACTTGAATCATATTACTTGCTCCCGGCGGCTTCTCCTCGATGAGAATTTATTATCTCTACAAGGACTCTTTCATTAAATAAACGCCCAAATCTTTCCACAGATAGTTTGTAGGTTTCGAAATTGTCTAAAAATATCTGTGCATCCATGTTGCCTTCCACTCTAATGTCATCGTTTCATCGATTATAAGGACGGCCAATATGAAAGAAGAAGAAAAAAAAGGAGGAAGACCATCACTTTTTCTTCTAACGAGAGACCTCCACATCAGGACCTTCGTTCTTCAAGAGGAATGTCCAGTTCTTTACTACACATACATATTTGATGCAGATTTTTTGAGCTGTTTGATGTGTTATCTTGGTTTTCTTGCTATTTTTACTTTTGTATTTATCAGAGGTACTTATTCCAAACACAGCCCTTCCCATTGCTTTTTGAGAAACTTTCAACATGTGTATGACATTGACGGTAATAGTTCACGTTTTAGCTGCATGGACTGGAAGCATTTATTGGTAGCAGACTTTTAAAGATTGTGGTATTTTGGCTCTAAGGATATACTCTAGGATAGAATACATCTATTTTATTTACCTTCTAGGTTTGTCTCCATATTTGTATATAGGTACCTATAATATACCTGTATAAGCCAAATGTTGTTACCTGATATCCTTATTACT
Source organism: Agrypnia vestita (assembly GCA_016648135.1). NCBI lineage: Eukaryota > Metazoa > Arthropoda > Insecta > Trichoptera > Phryganeidae > Agrypnia > Agrypnia vestita. Next base: position 158,974 of record JADDOH010025026.1, on the reverse strand, counting down.
TCTATGTAAGTTTGTTCATTTGTAGTAATTATTGAGATATAAACTTAATTTGTTAGCTAACTAACAAATAAACTAATTCAAATATTGAGATCTAGAAGAGTTTTTCCAGTTTTTTTCACGTGCAATGTTCAAAATATCATCGACAAAATCATCATTTCAGAAAAAAATATCGTCCAGCAATCTATCTCAAATCTGGAGGCTGAAGTCCGTTGTCATCCCGGTTAGCGCATCCCTGCCTCGCGTGAAACCTGCGATTTAAAATCCTATGAAACGTGACAGTTCAGAAAAACAAAATAAAGTGAGTACAATAAAATGGGAAAATTGAATTCCGAACAAGATTAAACAAAAAAATAAACAAAGCGTACAATCTATTGGTCTGCTGGACTGCAGTGTACGTGGCGCCGACCAATGGCGAGCGAGCTTACAAAGGAAAACCTCGGATGTCCGTGTCGTCTTTTGTTCATAAAAAAACAATGATGAAGTATGAAGAACATGAAGCATTTGTTGAAAAACTATTGGATTTCAACATTCAGTACAGTTGTATTAAACGGGTGTATCTATATTTTTTTTTCTGTAGCAGATATTTTTACGAACTGCATACAAATATTTTCAAATATCCTAACAAATTCTTTATATTTCAACTCGTATCGGAAAATTTAATGAAACAATATTTGTTTTGTTTTTTCATACACTGGTTAATATATTCATATGAGAGTTTTAAATTTACAACATCAGTTAAAAGTACGGGATAATTTTACAACACAATTTATTTTAAGTAAGATCTACACGAGTAATTAAAAATATGATTAACTTTTCAAAGAAAGCAAACACTTTGTGGCTTGATATATATAATAATTTGATTAAAAATATATATTGTCCTGGAAGCATGGCTGTGAGAGGCAAATGAAACTCAACATCAGTAGAACTTTGCTCCACTTTTGTTTATCGCCAGGTCTTTCCACTCTCCCACTCTGGATTTGTCTCTGGTAAATTCGCTTTTCTGTGCTTCATTTATTCATCTGCTGCGCCGTTCGCTTCATTTGTCAAAAATATCTCTGTCCGCACGCGCTTGTCGTGGCTTTTATACGTAAATATTGGTTCGAGAATGTTTGACCGGTTTCTCTATATTTCTAGTGATTATGGTTTCTTCGAGAATAGTCCAGTTAATTCTATATTCGTGTGGACTGTTCGAGAGACTTCAATAATGTGTAGTTACCATTGTTCTTAGACTCTCGTAAAAATATTTTGTTTTATGCCACTATATTAACATAATATACTATGTATAATATAAATATAAACCGTGCATATTGTCCTAATGTGTATTGGGTGCAACCGAAACCGGTAGATATGATATATTATATCAATAACGCTTAAAACAAAGTATATATTTTTATTTTTAAAAAAAGAAAAGAAAGGATTCAATTAATAATCATAAATTACTTTAATAAATCAGGTTTATTTGTTTTTTCGTTGTAATTTTTAAATCGCTATTATTATATAAGTATTAGGATTAAAATTTAGTAGTCGAATTAACCCTTTGAACTTAAAAGTTGAAAGCGGAATCATCGTTCCCAAAAATATTTCTGGAATCCATACAACTGGATCGCAAATTATGGAAACGACCTTTTCGCTATTTATGTAGGTGTTTTATTGTCGTTGGATTTATGAATGAACCAGTCTCATCGAGGGGCATTCTCGCGACAAAGGGCCGCGCTAAAGAACGAGAATCTATTCTGGCTCCATTGTGAGCATCGTCTATATTAGTCTGTTCCGAGGATCGGAATGCTGCCGTCAATACGGCCCGACGGTCTTCGAGGGAGTCGCCATTGTCGCCGCCCGCTCCTCCGAAAAATCAAAGAGACACTGAATAATAAATAACAGGCAGGGGCAGAACTGCAGGTAAAATTTTAATGAAGAATCGTTTTTTCCTCCCCGGCAAGCCGGCCGGACAATGCGCCGTGCACCTGCGGGCCATTCAAACGTACACTTCATTGATAAACACTTACGGTTTTTTGAAAATAAAATAACAGTATGGCGATCCAGAAAAGGGAAATATCATCCTCTGCTTTTTCTAGCATTGTTGCGTTTTGAATATCATTCGCCACGACAGACGGCTACCTTTAAAGGTTATTTGTACACCTAATGTGTGTGTCGCTCGATTCAGAGCCGAATATTGTAGTTTGGCTCGGGGTGTGACAAAACGGGAAACTGTTAGCCCGACCAACAATGTATTGTGGATGGATGCATTTTGTATGAAGCTACGAAATCCTGGTTCACAGAATAATGCGAAGGGGTTTCGTTATAATGGACAAACATTGTCGGCCTGAAATTGTAACTAATTGTAATGAAAATTCGATTATTATGCGCCCCAGTCTCTTGTGCGGCTGAGAAGCACTTCAAGAGACTGCCCTGTATTCGTTAAATGCCTTTTTTATGGTCTTGGAGACCTTTTGTAGACTATTTTTAATAAAATGGGCTACTTTAAACTACTTTTAGTAACAGTATGGCAGCATGTTGTGTGCGCCTAGAAAAGGATTTCACTAGTTTATTGTGTCTTTATACTATTACAATTGTGCCTTATAAAACATCTTAATCTGGATAAATTCTTTAATGTGTACAATATTAACCCATAAAGTTTTTACATGTTAAAAACAAATTATTTACTAGCCTAAACGTTTTTGTATGTCATTATTTAAAAATAAATTACTTGCTAATGGGTACTTACATATCTCCATATTATGTAATAAAAAGAATCATAGAAGACTTTTGACTCTACGGAATTCATCTACAGTGACGCACGTATTGCTTAGTAAAGACATTCAGTAATGTAAAAAGAACTTATTAGATTAGTTTATAATATTTAAATTATATATTTATTAAATGAAATGTAAAAATTAACTGACCGCACGATTATAAAATTTTACTTAACTTTACTTTCGTAGTACCAGTACTTTCGAGATTATATAATTGTTCTTTTGCTAGAACAAGTATGAAGGAATGACTGTTGTTCAAATGACTTAGGTACATTTGTAAAAATTAACGTGATAATTTAAATGGATAAATTTCTAAATGTTTCATTTTACTGTTATACGAACAAATTTATGCTCTTTTATTTGATCCCCCGTTTAATATTAATTGTTACTCTGTTTCTCAAAAAATTGATTTTATACTATATTTAAATATTATAATACATTTGTAAAGTTTGATTACCAATGTCTTTAGTAATTATTGCGACCAAACCTGAATAATGAATTTTCTTATAATTTTATACTTTTTTGTTATTATTTAAACTACTCTCTGAAAATGATTATTTAATTATCTTCGAATATTTAATTTAAAAATAAAATAATTTGAATAAATTTACAAGGCTTATCATTTGCTTTTTGTACAGAATGAATAAATACAAAATGGTTATGAAAAAACTGCTTTTTACGGCTTCACCACTGCTCACAATTATTTTATCCATTATCCAGCATCTAACTCACAGCCACAATCTTCAACTAATCCTGAAAACATACTTATGTTCGTACTTTCATATTTTGCTCTACAAAAATACATAAGTAGATAAGTGTTTAATATTTATACCCTCATTTCTTTAATATAAGTAGCATACACAAGTTAAAGGTCAACCCAAGCGTACAAAATTACGATATAATCTTTTATTCGGATTATTCATACATCCTATCTTTTGCCATCCGCCCTTATGATGGTACATAATCATAAAAAGGACGCGTACATTTCAAAAATCAATCGCCGTAAAATAAAATTATATTTCCTTCAATTGGATATATCCTGGGGTACGAAATAAGGTTTAATCATGTAAATTAAATCCGTCGACTACAAAGGATTTTGTTCACTTGGATGGATATGTTTGGTAACAGAAATTTCGCGATGCGTACATCCGCTTGTTACCGGGATATTTATTTCATGACCTAAAAATCATAACAATCTGGAAAGGATAATGCAATAATTCACTCATTCATCATAAATAATAAATTTTCGGGGGGTAGTTATTGAGAAAAAAGGCTTTTTTTGAAAGCAAACAAAATTGGATTTCTTTTATTTCGTGCATTGTAGAAAATTTCTGAAAAGTAAACAATGAATCAATTTGGTTGATAGAAATTGTGATGGTTTGACGGAGGTGGGAATGCACAAAGGATTTGATAACATTAGTGTTATATACATATGAGAGTATTCCTACTATTGCTTAATTTAGTTTACTATCCTCGTCCTAGGCATTCTGATCAAGAATATACACAGGTATCACTTAGGTATGATAAATAAGTGAAAACCTTTTACATATTAAATATGCACAATAAAAATTAGCACAAAAATACATATAACCTATTTCCAATCTATAAACTGTGTTTATAATATCAGCTCTTTGGCAGTATCCATAATAATAAAACAAAATGAAAATTTGGTATAAAAGACAAACTTTTGTAAGAAATTTAAATAAAAATGCCCAAAAATTTAAATAAAAACTGCTGAAATAAGATAGTTTAGAAGTTTCGACATTGTAATAATTGATTTTATCGTGAATACAGTCGTCGCTTGATACGATTGCTTCACGGAAAACTTGATAACTTCACAAAGATTTTATGGATCACGAAAAATCTATCTCAAGAATTGTAATATAAGTACTTTAATATTAGTACTTTAATAATTTCTTTTGAATGTAAAATAGTATCTCGATACGTTAAAATATTTTGTTATACAGTTTTTTCGCATGTCTAGTGTTATGTTTGTATTCAACCAAAATTATGTTATAATTGTTTCGTTTCCATAACTCTATATGCGTTTGTTTTTTACACGAAACTGATGACTATATAAAATATTTTAGGTACTTTTTAAAATAAAATATGAGTATTTTTTTAAAACCTGCATATATCTAGAAACACGAAATAATCTAATCTAATAAATCTAATACATTAAAATTCGCGTCCACACAACGAATTAATAAATACATTGACAATTATATTATTCACATTTTATATACATATTGGATGTAAATAAAATCTGGATAATATAATTTACATTTTATATATGGATTTTATGGCACTCCACACCTTTTAAAATAAATTGGAAAATACTACAAAGGTCTGGAATAACCCAATAGATTCTGGAAGCATCGTGAAGCGATACTAACTATAAAAGGAGATTGACCGGGCCAATGCGCAATTTGTATTTGCGTTGTTATTTTTTTTAATTTAAGCGAAACACAACACAAAACACCCAGGTTTGAGTAAATCACTTAGATTAATTGTGACCTCACCGAGAATTGAACCCGGAACCCTCGGTATGAGAAGCCAGTGTCATACCCACTGGGCTGTGAATGTGAATCATAGAAGCTAGCGTGATACCATAAACAAGTAATAGACAAGAGTAAAGCAAAATACGTGAGTATATGCCGGCAAGCGTGACGTTTTCAAGTGTTCCATAGACGACTGATATTTTTTTTTATTTCTTAAGTTAGTTAATACGATATCTCGTATTTTGAAATGTATTTCGCATTTTATAGTCTCCATTTTTTTTACTACATTCTATATTTACTTACATATTTACATTTACATAATCTATAATTCCCGATAATCTATCAATTCTTACAATCTATCATTAATATACAATCTATAATAACATTCTGTATTATACAATTCAATACTATTTTTTCAATAATTTAATGTAGCATTTATTTTTAAGATCATGCAGTTTATTTACATTCTTCATGTTTTCCGGCATCTCAGCATACATTTTTACACCTCTGTACATAGGACAATTTTGTGTTTAAACTTGTTTCTTATATGGTAATCTAATTTTATTCCTATTTCTAGTTTTATAGTTATATAGTACATCACTATTTACAACAATTTTGTTCAAAAAATATTTTGGCATTTAATAAGTGGTGCTGACTAGGAAATTGTTGTGAATCAAGAACGGTGCTCCCATTAAATTCGTATCCAGTAACTTTGTTGAAAAAGCACTAATTAATTTGTGAGTCTTTGATTTGCCTCCCACAGCCACAATTCCGTAACAATATAATAATATTATGCCAGATATATGTATAATATCGTTTTTATCCAAAATGTATGTTTACGTTCAACTCATGCTTCAATGTACTGACTGCACGCGCCCGCTAATTTACTAACCACCGCGCCAGTAGTAGCGCCGTTTTCGCGGCAGTAGGCACAGTGGATGGAGCACCGCACTCTTTAGTCCTTACACATGACACTTGTCTCATCCATGTTCATACATTTTAAGGCTCCTAACAGAACCATCTTTCAGTATCAGATTTACATTGTTGTGCCAAGTCTTCCGCGGCCGTTTTCCATAAAACAAACCAGTCTAAGTTCAATAAAAATTATAAAAAATATTTTATGAGTATGTTCAAATTTGTAAGAATACAGTTACTAGATGATGTTCCCAGAGGGATATAATACTGTATTAAAAATAATATTGCTACATACTCCAGCAAAAAAATGCAGAAATCTCATTACCAGTGGCGACATCTATAATACTGTGTGATGGAAATGACAAATTTCAACCAAAGATGGCGATAGCGTAGTTTTATTGATTAATGTAAGCGAGGTTCATAAATTTCATTTACACAACTTGCCAAATTTGATAAAAATGTGGTCCATCATAGATGGAATCGGTGAAAATTATATTTTGTAAAATGATCACTCACGCCAGCTAATGACAGATTGTAAGCCCTGTAAACGCCTAAAAAAGTACTTAGACACACACTCTCTGCGAGACATCTATGATGTATCTCAATTAATAATAAAGATTGTTGAGACTATTAAATTTCCAAATTTGATAAAAATGTGGTCCATGATAGATGGAATCGGTGAAAATAATATTTTGTAAAATGATCACTCACGCCAGCTAATGACAGATTGTAAGCCCTGTAAACGCCTAAAAAAGTACTTAGACACACACACTCTCTGCGAGACATCTATAATGTATCTCAATTAATAATAGAGATTGTTGAGACTATTAAATTTCCAGAACTGGCCCGGGCATATCAAGATATCAGGGTGATTTTATACAAGCCGTGTATCCTTATACTGCTTATTTTTGGGTAGTGTAATGGGTAATTTCTTTAGAAAGCGTTTTAATAATAATAATTGGATAACTTATGCAGCGCCGTTTTCGCGAATACTCCACCTCAAGGGCGCTTTACACAGAAAAATTATTATCTTACAAAACAACTTACCGCTAGAAAAGAAAAAACTTATTTACTATTACGTATTCACTAGGTGGCATACAAGAAATGGAATTAAAATTGAGTATATATTCAAGAACACATTCATATTTGTGAAGTTGTAATTTTTCAGAACAAAGTTCTGTGAAATATTTAATAACCAAATTAATTAATCAATTAGAAAGACATACAGAAAAATCTAATTCACGAAAAAATATTCCCAAAAATCCCAGTAGTAACCTAATATTTTTTCGTGAATTAGATTTTTCTGTATGTCTTTCTAATTGATTAATTAATTTGGTTATTAAAATTGAGTACTATTATAGTTGGGAGTGCCTGAAAGAATTAGGTGTTTTCGCGGAGTGCATAATAGGAGTGGAAAACATTAGCTAGCGTTGTTGTGGTCAGATTCTATAGGTTTTTATAGGATTGTCTAAATAAATGCGTCGTAAGTTGTTTTTTTGAACTGTGGTAAGCTGTCTTATTTAATGCGAGCTGTTTGTATGATTACATACACATTTAATTGGAGAATCAAAGCGGATTTGAGCCCTCCATTCCACTCGGCAAACACGAAAAAGCTTCTTCCAATTTAGACTTGTATATGGAAAACAATCGCCACCACCCCCATTCTAGTGGCGGCGGAGAATAATAATCCGCACTCAATTACCGGCCACGCCATTGTGGGCGCTACCCCTTTGTCACGGACCCCCTCGCCCCCGCCCTGGGCTGGCGCTGATCGAGTGTTAATTATCATTCTTAGAACCCGGCGCTTTAGAATCGGTTCCACAATTTGCCTACAATTTTCTACGAGGACTTTTTCATCAGCCGGTACCCACCTAATTATAATTACTCGAGTACCACGATTACCGTTGGCGTCAATCAGCGCGACCGTGTGTATATTTGTTAGCGTGTGAATTTGTTCTTTGAATGTTCTAAGATATTATATGTGGGGTATAAAAGCAAAGGCAGAAATATCCAAAAAAAATATTGAACGCAGTCATCGAGGATTATTTATATATAATGTGCTGAATTCGTGATTTTATTAGAAACATAGCCTATAGATTTATAAGAAACATGATTTCGGAAAGGATAGATACATAAAATTTTAAATCGATGACTGCATTCAAAATATTTTTTGATTTTTTCGGATTTGCTGTCTTTGCTTTTATACTCCACATATATAATATATATAAAAAATTACGGATTATATTAAAATAAGTACGTTACTTGCACGCCCAAGAAAAATAATGAGAAAACTTAAAGAAAATATTATTTTTCCTAAGTCTTAAGGTACATATTTTATATTGAAACTAGCTTTATATCTGTGACGAATTAATTTAATTAAGAAAAAATTTAGAAGTCTCACAGAGACAAAGCTATTTATATGGAAAATGTGTATGGAAATCTTTATAGGGTGGCCCAGAGCTCATGACCTTTATGAGTTGACTTATAAATGATCCCTTTACATAATGCAACGGTCACCAATTCCACCGTAATCACGTATTATTTTTTGCATTGGGGGCAATTGCCTTTAAATTGAAAATTTTAATTAATAAAAATTAAATTCTGTGTATAAAACCGCTATTTATTAAATATAGGTACAACCACTTTCGGAACCAATGGTTTTTTCATCAGGATGCAGCGTATTTTTGCAATTTTGCATTGAGGTGCATTTTCTAACACCACTCATTGAAATGGATATACAAACAAGTGAAAATATTACTCACAAAAAGTGAATATTTTTTTCAATAACCTTAATTTTTGGAAAATAATTTGAAGCCTTGAGGATAAATTATTTATTTTGTATGCAAAATTAGTATTTTTTTCATTACAATAGAAATGGAGTTACAGCTTCAAAGAAGGAGAAATTTACTGTGTTAAATGTTTAATATGTCTTTAATAAATAAATAAACTTTATATTTCTTAAAACAAAATTAATTAATCAATTAGAAAAACATACAGAAAAATCAAATCCACGAAAAAGTATTTGGCTTCTACCGGGATTCGAACCACGGATCTCCTTCTTACCGGGGCAGGCGCGTTATCCAATTACGCTATAGAAACCTTGAATATTTCCGTGAATATATCGACCTTAAAGGAGACCCGTGGTTCGAATCCTGGTAGCAGCCAAATATTTTTTCGTTTATTTGATTTTTCTGTAAGTCTTTCTAATTGATTAATTAATTTGGTTTTAAATTTCACAGAACTCTGTTCTGAAAAAATTGCAACCTCACAATAAGAATGTGTTCTTGAATATAATATTTATATTTCTTATCTCAGTTTTCGTATAAATTTAAGATAAGACTATTTATTTTATAAGGGCAGAATAAATCTGATAAATCCATTTAAGTTAATTAACACAAAATTTGTATTACGTAAGAATGATGTTGAATTAATATATAATCAAGATAAAATGGAATTAAATCTTCTGCTTTGGCTTTCAGAACACAGGGCTGGCGTTGGACAAGCGCCAGTTTTTCCAATATGGCCGCCTCTGCGGACAAAGGCGTCTTGGAGTGGTTTCCGGCAAAACTTTATTTATTCCGTAGAATATTTCTCTTGTAAATGGGAACACGGCCCCCATTTACCCTTCACAATCGATTATTAATTTAATCTATAATTTTCACCACTGAAATCATTATGAAATCATATGAATGAAATATAATAATTTAGTTGTCTGTCCATCCGTCCGTCTGTCTGTCTGTCTGTCTGTCTGTCGCCTTAACTTCGTGCAACGTCCGTAATTTCGTTCTAATTCACATCTAAAAAAATGGTCGGAAATGGGGCTTGAACATGATGGGGCCAGCAAACCCGAAGGCGGCAACAATTGTGATGTTGTTACAGTTCATATAAGACTTAGCAAAGACGCAAACAATTTTATGTTCCATATCCAATCGTCAGGGTTTAGAGTAGTACCTACGTTTAAATGCCGTCAGGGGAAATATAAAAAAAATGTCGTTATCACTATTTCATGGGTGTCGGCTGTAAATAACTCATTCCTTAGGAACCGGCATGTAAAAGTACCATCATTTTTGATGGGTTACAACTAGTTTATTATAATTTAGTTAAATATATTTAATATATTTTTGTAAATGAACCTGCACTATTATGAATCGTTTAAAATAAAACGTTTCTGAAGATTTATTTAAGTTAAGTTAGGTACAGCCCTAATTTTTTTTATTCAATGGTAAAGTTAAGGTTTGCTTCCAATTATTGGAGCTGCTGCTAGCAAGATTATTATCACCAACATGATCGCTAACGTCTGATAACTGGACAAGTACTAGAAAAAGAAGACGAACAAAGGATATTATGTTAAGGGGGGGGGTAAGGTTAATTCGTACAAAAAAAGGCATGTTTTTGTGAATTTTTCGTGACGACACAGTTAAAATCTCTTTATTAAAACCAATGATACATTAAAGTATGACATTTAAAAAATATTGTGTAAAATTTTCAAGAAGAAATATTAAAAAATACGGCAATGGCAGCAATTATTCGGAAGTGTCTCGGAAAAAAGTAGAATTGCGGTGTCCATCATAACTTGGTGCTAGATCATCTGAAATCAAAAAATCAAAGTTCATTCGTTAGATAATAGGTTTTCCCAGGTAACTCTGGGAGGGTTTTTTGAAATTTCAATTTTTCAATTTTTTGGAACACTTTGAAGGGAAAAACGCGATTTTTTCCGAAAAATATCGACTAATTTGTTATTAAAAAATATAAATTAATAACATATTTGAAAAAAACCAGCGTTACCTCGTAAATTATGTACAGAAATAGTGTTCAAAATTTCAAAAGGATCAGTGCAATAGTTTTGAAGTTATGATGGACACCGACTTTGAAAACGTGAGATGCTTTAAAGTTTTGCACACTGTAAAATTCAAAATAAAACTCAACACTTATTTTATACTTACACATAATCGTCGATGTTCGCCATGTTCACACAGCAAAGAGCTTTAATCATCAGCATCTTTTTGTCCTTGTCTAAGCAAAACTCTTCTAATACAATAGCACGTCCGGTAGTCCTCAGGTGAGCGCGTCTCTTAGCTGCCCGAGCAGGTATAGAAAATCAGTCTGATATCGCTCAAATGTTCATAATTTTGTCAATTTTGCTCCGATTGACTTGAAATTTTGACACAATATTCTTGCGATGTTATACATTCATTTAAAAAATTAAAAATAAAATGCAAAAAAAAAAGTTAAAAACCTTACCCCCTCCTTAAGGACAAGTAGAAGTAAGTTAAGACAAGACAGCAGTATTCATTATTAATTGATTAAATGCAAATAAATAAATATCTTTTGTATTTTATATCGTGTTATATATTATATTCCAGTTGCACCACAAAAATATGTTAATTTTCTCTTTTCAATGCAAGTATTGATTTGAGCTTCTTTGTATATAGGGGAAGGGTGTACAAAATGAAATACTCTATATATATCAGGTTCTATAAAATAAAAATTACTGAATGAATATTTAAGAAATACATTGAATTATAAAGGAAACATAAAATATCTGTTTTTTTATTATATTTTATTTTTTATAAATTCCAGCGCAATCTGCGGGTACCTAGTTACCAAATTTCATACATTTCAGACAGGTATCTCCTGGTCTTGAGTGTGTATACATTTCGTCGCAACAAATATAAGCGCAGTCGTCCTTATCTCATCGCTCGATGTCTTCCGCTTCTGGATCGACCCCTAATACTTTCGTCACAGCTTTTTTTTTGGCGTTGTTAGTGAAAATAATTTAAGTAATTAAATAAAACAATGAAACGAAATGTTGTACCATTTTGTCTCTCAATTTACTTTGTCATAATAGCTCCATGTAAGTCACCATTATTAACGATGTTCCCTCCCGCTTCCCACCCCGCAAATCACCCCCACCAGCTAAAAACACCTAATACAGTACTTGCACATTTTAGTTTAGTTTAAATAACGCTCGTTAATGACACGGATGTGTCGAAACCGGCAGCGTAGTAATCATAAATAAGTAACAAATTGTACATAAGTTTTAACTCACCAAAAGAATGTTAGTTAAAAATGTCACCTCGATGACAATATTCATTTTTTTCGATACTATATACTGCTGTCATTGCTTTTAAACCCCACATATGCTCTCGGCAGCGGCTAGGAGCGAATAGAATTGTTTCTCTACAGTCAACGTGCATATCCGTGATTGCAAAAATATGATTTAGAGTACCTACTCAAAACAACGCGGATCACTGAAAGTTGCGACTGTGTCATTTCCCCTACCTTCTTGAGATAGGAAGTACATCGTCATACTGACATTAGTGTATGTATTTAAAGTATCAACGTAACGTTAGTGCTAGGCTCTGGCACATTTTATTGAATAGTCTTATTTAATAACGCAAACTATCTTCAAATCTATCTCAATGGAAAAATGCGAGAATTACTTAAAACAACAATAATAAAGTATAAAATAAAAATTAATCTGTTTAAACTATTCTTATTCATATAGTATCTAGTTAATATCGTTTTTTAATACTTGGCCATTCAAATATTGACTTTTAAAATTTAAATTTTATGCATAAAATAATATCTTAACGCGGTATTTTTTGTTTCGAGTCGGGAGTAAGGAAAAGGTATGTTTTAAACTAAAGAAAAAAAGGAGCTGATAATAAGAGCCAAGTAGCTTCACAACAAAACCATTAGTACGTAAAGATGGATATGAGATTCTCAAGTATTCTTAGAAGAGATCGTTAAGAGATGCAGATTCTCCGAACCACTTCGATGCAAAAAAGAAATCCAAGATAATTTTCCCAAAAATTCCAACATCATTCAAACTAATGTTCCACGTAGGAATTATGTCGAAATATGCATGCGTGTCATGTGCATCTGAGGTATATATACACTTATATCCTATTCAGTCATTAGAAGCTGGATAAGCCGTTTATTAATATTTTTAAAATGAATTTATTATATATGTAAACGGTCACATTACGTTTAGATCAGTGCGATCTTTCGTATTTAATTTAACTTACTTTTATTTTAACTTTATTAATTCAAGAGGGTTTGACATTTGATTCCAATAAAGATACGACATTTGTAACGCTCAGTGTGAACCTTTTTCAAACGTGTCAAAACCAGTCACAATATGCCGTCGGACGCAATAATTTTTTTATACAATTTTTGTGTCCATCGAGAATTAAAACTAAAAATCAAACGATACAAAAATATACGCAAATATTTTTTACTGAAAATTTGTAAATATGATAATACAATGTGTGGTAATATATTTATTTTCAGGAGCCATTCGAAAGTGTCAAAGTAAATATGAAAAGATGTATCCTTAACCGGGGTGATGCATAAAGACGCTAAATAAGAGGTGTGAAACGTCACATTAGGTTGCAGGAAGACAAATTCAGTCCTTTGTCAAAAGGATGATTTATATACGTCGAGGACGAGCGGGTTTTTTACACGCCTGCCGCTGCCGTATTATGTCAGGGTGAGTTTTTTATTTAATGTATTCTGCTTGGAGAATAAATTTCATTTAACTTATTTATCCATAATAAACGCGATCGCAAATCATGTTTGGGCCCTTAAATTTACATTAACAATAAATGTAAAAGAAACTAACAAACTTTGTTCAAACCATATTGATTTTTTTTTACGTCGACCTGTTTCGATATCACACTATCGTATTCGTCAGCAATTACTTATTGCGTGTTAGTTATTTTACGTCCGCCCTGAAGAAAATACAATGGTATCGAAACAGATCGACGATAAAAATAATCATTGTTGTTTATACAAAAAAAAATATCAAAAATATGAATACACTTGATAATTATTTTGTTTTAATGTTTTAAAAAGTTTATCTACATACATTTCTTACAAAACAAAAGAGGTCATTAATCGCAGGAAATTTCGTTTCAAATCCGAATTGGCGGTAATTCGTTGCTGAAATCACTTTTCTGGCGTAAGTACCACATAAATCCAAATTGTTCAAAATGTAGAACACAAAATAAACGCAAAACGACACGATATAAAAATGAAAACGAATAATGGATACTCACTCGATTTCAATTCACTTTTATAGTTGTACACTATACTCATTTTTTTTTATGGCACATGCATGAAAAATTGGATTCAACCTAAAAAGCTTTCACTTGTAATGACAAATCTAAATGTAATATTAAAGAAAAAATCATCGATAACTTCTCGCCTCTCCGGACAAATATTAATTAAAAATGTGTAATATAAATGATAAACCAGATTCTAATAAATGATTTTATTATATTAAACCAACGGGCATGTAAAGAAAAGGGCAAGACAATCAATGAGAAAAGTGTTACCAAATTAGGCACACTTACTTCTGAGATTTACTTAATGTGACCACTAAACTAACATTGTTTTTGTAAGGACGTACTCTATATCTCTCTCCGATAGGCCTTTGTTATCCGACGAGAAAAAAACAACCGAGTAATTCCATTTATGAAATAGCCCAATAAGAGGTTCGGCGCGGATCCCACGACAGGCCGGAGGGGCCGCCTTTTCACGTCCATCCCATCGGCTTGTGTTCATTAAAATCTGCAAAATCAATAACAATCGGTATCGTCTTATTATTGTTCGTTTCACGTTCTATTTCTTCCGCTGCCACCAATTTACTTTCGCGTCCGATCACTTCTCGAAGCAATGGCCTACTAACAGGCGATCCGCTCGACCGAAGACAGACGTACATATTTGACAAAGCGTCGCAACAGCTTCGTGAAAAATGGCGAGGCCAATTTCACATATGTACATTGGCCGATCTGTATCACGTTCACAATGATAATAATATATGGCGGTAATAGAAAAAAAGGAAAGTTACATATCGCCGGGCGGGATTTCGCTTTCATAGCCCGCATATTCGAGTCTATAATTTATGATATGAAATGGATGGTAAAGTGAAACTAATATACAATAACGTGTTTGATTGGGCACGGGCGTGGTCTAGTTAGGTGTACCAAGTGATTGGGGTTATTTTTAACAATATCATTCGAGGAAGTCTCTTACCTTTGTTCTGTTCAGTGGGTTGGAGAAATCCCAACCGGGAGCCACGAAGAGATATCCACATTTTGATACCTTCCGGCTAGCCTGCAAAAAGATAAAAACATATATAATATTGGTAACAATATGTGTGATATTGGGTTTAACATAGAATAAACAAGTAAAATTTTAAACATCACGTTCGACAATATTATTTGCTATTACTTTTACCTTTTATTTTATTTTCGTCAGAACCGAGATCGACCGTTATGAATTCAATAAGATTATGGAGATGACGAGTATCAGGCTCAATACCTCTCGCGAGCTAAGCCAATGCTCTGCAATGAAGCAATCCCCAAATGAAGTGTAGTGTCAAATTATCATATAGAGTATACAATATTTTTTGTGTAAGAATTTAATACATTGATTACATTTTCGATATATTCATATTATTTTCTTCCTCTTCATTTCTACCTCTAAATTCTCAACCATAAAAAAATGCAGAATCACATGTATGCAATACAAAGATCAATTTAGTGTGGATTAAAATAATCATGTTATATCCTATATTTCTTATAAAATATTTATATTGTACCTACTTAATAATGGAACAAATTTAAACACTAACATTTAATTTACCCCTGATGAACTTTATAACAAGCTAATACCTATAAAAAGATATTTGTGAACATCTGTGTTCACGCTTCATTCCTGCCATCTCTGATGTGTCCGGGGTTCTGCTCTCGGCGGGGGAGATTATTTTAATTTTATTCGTTTACCTGAATTTACGATTTTTTCGAACAAAATGACGCTCTAAGAGGGGGGGATGGAATAAATGGTGGATGTACTCTCTGGTCCTTATCTAGAGAGACCGTGGTTGCCAATTTTTCACAGATTCTTGAAGGAGTTGTACATATCATACAACTAACGCATTTCATTAGGGTAATGAGCACGTATTTCAAACTAAAATTGGATATATATGATACCGTGTAATGAAATAATGTATCATCTAATTACATGACTAGCATCCGTCAAAAATGATGATTTTTACATGTCGGTTCCTATAGAATAAGTATTTACTTATAAAAGGAGTTACAGGAAGTAACGGTAGACACCGGCAGGCGCATGCAGTTTTGCGCATGCGAACAAGAAGCATGACGTTTTCCTAAGAATAGATTTTGAAAAAAACTGATATAAGAGATATATTTCATAATATTCCAATCACAATAATTAAAAAATTAATCAGATTTTAAAATTTCATAATATTCTGCCAGATAATTATTTAATTTCGATTTTTTTTCCAAAAATATGTTTAAATAAAAGTCACGTTTCTTGTTCTCACTGCACGCTCCTGACAGACAGACAAACAGACAGACAGAACGAAATTATTATTACTGGGATATAGAAAAAAAAATTAAATATAAAATAGTACTTATAAACTAAGACATAATTAACGTACACGCGAAGGTAGGTGCGGTCGAGTGCCGAACTGGTATTGTGTCAACCCATTTGTTTTAGCCAACAGTAACATGTGTAACGGTACAGCCAGTCAATTATTACATTAGGCACTAGTCATAAACACTATTTACCATTCAGGTAATAGGTCAAAGTGTTGAGAACAATGCGCCGCCGAAATACCGACATCGCAGTATCCGCAGTTTCGAATACAAATGAAGCTGCCGACACTCCACACGTGGTTTGTTGCCAACAAATGATGAAAAAAAAACTTTCTAGACAACTACGACAACAAAACGAACGTGGAAAAATGTACGTATAAGTCATATCATTCGTACAAAATTTAGTTGCGCAAAGTAGTCGTAGTACGCAATGCACGGCTTGCGTCGGCAATCGTTTTGCAATTAAGTTCATATTTTAAAATCTACCATTCGTGTCGAAGAAATATTTTTTTTACGTTTATTAAAATACAATGTGAAGATATACTCCCTCTTCTGTCCCGGCACACCAGTCTTACCCCCATCCCCTTTCATACATTTTCTCATGCACGTTCTTGGATTGACGAAGCTTTAAACGGAGCCGTCATTCAGGTCAACCACTGAGCTTTATCTGCTCGTGCCATCGCGTGTATCCTGCAATGAGGATCGAAACACCCTGACCACTGGATCACTGAGCTTAACCACTGAACCAAACTAAAAAGAAACGGGTATTTATGTACTTCACGCTTAAACGTTAAAGTATATTATTAATGACTTGTCAAAAAAGTATACCGTTAGGGCGTTGGCACAAGCGATCATTTTCCATACGTTACACACACGATGATCGAAACTTCCAAAGCTTCCAATAGCGACAGGCCCTCATGAATATGCAAACTAAGCGAACAATGCTCGCCGTCCATCATACGTGAACTTGCTCTGTGCGTGTACATAGTTCGTCATACAATTTTTAAAGACAATCATTCCGATACCGCTATCGTCTGTGCCCAGGAAGCCAGGTCTCGGGACCCTCGGCGGAATACCAGATGAAGCCGCCAGCGAACTGTTGTCAAGTCGTTTGCATACAAAAGGGGTACCCAACCAACTTTTAGTTATTTCTCGACAAATTTACTTTTGTTACTAGTTTTATATTGAATCTAACTTACTATGCCATAAACAAGAAGACACCCAAATCATATTTATTTATTTAACGTATTTTACATAAACATAAGGAAGGTATGTTATACTAATAATCAATAAAACAAGCTACAGTCAGCAGATAAAATCAACCGAGATGTTGGTAGTTACCGAGAATATACTTAAAATAATTTTCTACAAACGACTCCTTGATATTTAAACTATATTTCTTATCTTCCTTTCTCTTCTTTCTTTCTTTCTTTCAAAACATGTCTCAAAATATATTTGAATTTAATGAGATCAGTGGCAAAACTCACTGCTCTTATCTGTTTGCTAGTCTAGAAAGTGGAAAATTTAAATAGTAGTTAATGTTGCCAAGGCAAAATCTGCATAACTTCTATTTTCGCGGGATGGAACACGCAAGCAGATACGTTCCAATAGATGAGGACAGTCGACAGTAAAAAGAAAAGATCAGTCATTATTCTTCTAGTCACCAATCCTTCAAGACAGTTAGAATGTTATAATCAATGCCACTCAAGGTATGTTTAGTTTAAAATTAATAAATCGAAGAAATTTATTTTGGATTCTCTCCAAATTACTTCTACGAACAGCATAAGTAATGAAGGCTCCGAACAACTGAGTTAAATCGCTAATATCGGTCTAATCAGACTCTTAAATAATAATATTAAAGTTTCATTTTTTTAGAAATCTTTATATTATAATGCTAAATAAATTAAAAAATATTTAAGCTATTTTTTAATTTTTTTAAATTTATTTATTAGAGACACTAACAGGATAATAGAGGTACATGATATTCTGATAATAAACATTATAGTGAAGACTATGCCCATTATCCCAATTACAAGTGTCTTCGGCACGCTCTAGTAACATGTATATTTAAAAAATATTGATTATTTTATTTGTATATATCTACTTTTATGTAGGTTTTTTTCACCAACATGTTTCAGAAATTACCATTCCATCATCAGGGTGCTGTATAACCGTCAAAAAAAAAATTTGAATGAAATATCTTTTGTTCCTTGTTTTTCCAAATTATTTGAAAAATTATTTTAAAAATATATTATTAATACATGTATATTTGCACATTTATGTGTGTTGTATATTTAGTGTTTGAATGTAGTGCGATTAAATAATTGATTTAATGAATCTGTAGGTTCAGGTCATCGTTTAGAAAATGGATGTTGTGTGTGAGTGAGTTTTTGAACGAAGATAAGGTATCTGCAAGAATAACAGCATCAATGTTAGGGTCAGCTATATGCGAATATTCTGAATAGTAAAGTTGATTTAATGAAATTATAACACTTTTCACGGAAATCGTCCGAAGTGCATTGCAACCGGTTCTAGGACGAGTTTTAAACTTTAGAAAATAACAATAATTAAAAAAAAATGTTTCTTCGGAGGGTCGACTCGGTCTATTAGTCAGAAATTGGAAGAACGTAATGAATGCTTAATGTTGCTGTACTGCATAGGTAAGTAATTATTAAATTTGTATCCTGTGCACGCCATGCGCACCCTCTTCCCTGAACCAGTTTTAAATATATCATTATATTCCCAATTTTCATACCTCCTTCCCCCCCCCTTGACACCGTCTGACAATTATTCATAGTTTGTCCTATGGATCAGTTAGGGTACGTCCACTCTGGCGACGATGTAGTTGTCGCCGTAAAGTAAGCAGGGTGGTTTATATGTTCCCATTTTTATTAAATAAAAATTATTTCAAAACACTAAAATTAACGCTATAAATATCAATATTAAAAGTTCTGTAAAGAGATTGTTCGCTTATTTGTATGTCATTTAATCAAATAATTGACTGCACCTGATGAGTTACATAACACCTAAAGTTCGCTGTGGAATCTGGATCGATATGTTGACCGCGATTATCTGGTTGAATACTCCTCGCGAACAAATGATTTGACAATTATTACTGCACATGAATCAGTTTTGTGTGGAAAGTTGAACTAGACAATGGACACATAAAGCGAGTCTGCAATAAATTCAATTTACTTTCGTACGCGGCAACCGTTGGCGAGGGTCGTGCGATGCGAATAATAATAACATGTACTATACTATACGTACAGGTACTCCTAATCCACCTCGTTTGCATATTATTCATACAATGTTGGTCATCAGAATTAAGTTGATCAAATAAATCCTCTAAATATCTTCGCGCCAGCTGGAAATGGGGACAATCGTGCCCAGATTGGTATGCGACAAAGTTTGGTGAAAGAATAATACTTAATAGTGTGTCGTCACACGAATACAAAACTTGAATTATACCACGTTATACGAAGATAAACTCAAATTATACCTCGAATATGAGCTTGAGTTACTATCATGAGGCATCAATAATCACATTCAAAGTTTTTTTGACTTAACTATTGCACATAGAAAATTATTTTTGTTCTCATTGTTTACGACATACATAATTTTGCATACTTATGCTTTAGGACCCGGCGAATAACATAGGCTATAAGTTAGGATATAAGTTAATATGTTAATTACTAACTATTTACTAACTAACTAACCATCACGCCGTTTCCCTGCAGGGGTAGGCAGAGAGGATTGAACGCCACACTCTTCTATCCTGGCACACCACTTTTGCTTCGGCCACATTCATACATCTTCTCATACACGTTCTACGTTCTAACTATTTACACTCTCATTTATTTATATATATATATATATACATATCATTGTCTTATATCTGTTAATATTTCCAAATAAACAAATAACAAATAGGCGACATTTCCCCCTCCCCTTTACCCTACCCCCTCCCCTGTTATATTTTTTGTACAAATCTACACCACAAATGACCGATCTGACCCAGATTTGCATACTTATTTTTCAAGAACCGGCGGGTAATAAAGACAACTTTTCCCCCCTCCCTTCTTATCCCACACCCACACCTGATATATTTTTTGTACAAATCTACAACGTTTGCCGATCTGATCCAAATTTGGCATTCTTATTCTTTAGGTCACGGCGGAATACATAGGTCAAAATTCCTTCCTGGACATCCCATCCATCCCAGCCTAGATTAAGTGGATCATTTTTTAATTAGAGACTGCGAAACAATGAAACCTTTGTGTCCCCACAGACTTGTTTAACTAAATCCTTAACCCGAGCAACGCCGGGTATGAACAGCTTTCAATATATAAAAATGTGAATATACGTTTGTTCAAAATCTTAAATCTCAGAAAGTTCTTCACGGATTGACTTTGATACAATGCTGCATTCGATTACGTGCATGTTTTTATATACCTACTATTATACAGATGTCACATCTGTGACAGGTAAAAATATGCCTTTTTTGAAAAGCAGCAAAATTGAATACCCAGAAGCACTGTAAAATTAAAAATATTAGAAACGTGTGCTTTCTCTTTTCTTTCTTTTCCATTTAACAAGACCTAGCCACAGCGCGTAGTTTGACAGCTAGTAATAACATAAAAATAATGATGACACAAAGTGGAAGGCAAATACTTAAAATACAAATATATAAAGATAAATGTAATATAAAGTAAATATACAACAGTTTATTATTTACTATCTCCTTGCCCTTAATTTTCAATGAAAGAAATATTCCCTGGTGTTTTCCGGAAGGTCAGTAAGAAATATTGAAAAAAAGCAAGGTTTGAAGTCGCATAACGTCATAACTATTGATTGGTGTTGAGACATTTTCGACTCGAAATTTAGTCAGGAATTTACCAGTTAAACATTGCTGACTAGCTCTGCTACGCCACACAAAAGAATGTTGACAACGACTTCAAAAACTGCCAAAATAAAAAGATATATTGAAAGACCGCCTTACAAATATAAATATACGAAATAAGACAATTTATATGCTAGGTGTATCTGGTATCCAATTATTAATAATTAATCTGACAACTTCTTTAAAATTAACGAGCATGGAAGAGAAACTGTTAAAACATTAAATAATATAAAACTAAAACTTCTATTCCTGTCGTTTGTGAATCCTTTATCGCTTGACATATGCAGATTTTTTTTTAAATGTAGGTATATAATATTTTTTAAAAATGGAGATGCGAACACGGAATAATGCCACATCAACATTCTTACTCTTTTAAATTAAGCTAAACGCTTATGCTTGAAAATAAATATACCGGTATCCCGGAATGGGGCCCGAACCACCGATCAACTGGAAAACTAGACGAGAGTCACACAACTACACCAACAAACTACACGGTACTTTTAATTTATTTTAAAGTAATTACGTTATCCATATTCTACTGACTTTCAGCCCTAGTTCGACTCGGTCTGATTCGTCTGTTGAGTCTGATTCGGACGCTTTTTACGGGCGGTAAAAACTGGAGCGCATGATGCGTGTCGTATCGGGTAATGCTCCATTATATATTTTTGGAAATCAATTTTTAAATAATCACATGTCGTACTTCTTAAATAACGCGCGGGCCGGGCCCGCATTCCGAATATTGTTTTTTTTTAATGTATTTCGTTTCCCCATTTAGCTCTGCTTTTCTCGTTCTATATCCAGTAACCTCCATTGTTTTTAAAATAATTGCAGTTTCCTACTAGGTAATAGACAATTATTTTAGCATATTCTTTTATTGCACATTTCTCGTAGTTCACATGTATATTATTTTCTGACGACTATCTAAAAAAAGGCTGCCTTTCTTAACAAAATTACACTATCACGTAGATTAATAATAGATAGTGTCTCTGATACACGGTTTTAAAACAGAATGCGAAATATGTTATATAGTCAAGTCATCGCCATTGTGAAGAGAATATGCATATGAATGGAAACTGCAATGAAAGGCGCCCATTCCCGTGCAGCGACGCGCTGCGGCGGCGGGGGAGGGGGGGGCGAGCCGCTTCCGGTGGCCGCGGGCAGAGGCGGGATCCGAACGCCAACTTCCGGAAGCCGCGCATTCTAGAGCACACACGGACTGTTAAATGAGAACTCCGTATTCAAAACGCCATCATTTCACCAGGTCCGTGCCGTTTGTTTCGCCGCCACGTACCGCTCAAACTAAATACGATATTTCATTTGTTTACCAACTTGAAATATAGAGAGTTATGAAATTCCCCACAAATTTTGCAGCCTCCCACTTCTATAAACACAATTGACCCGGATGCAACGTGCATCTACTAATTTGTAACATTTTGGTCAAAATGCACATTTTTTATCAAAATTCTGACCATTGTTTTCTCTTTAAAACTGTGTTATAAACATGTCAAATTTTCTAGTAGTTTGAGAAAAAAAAAATTACATTTTACTAATTGTTATTTCGGATATAAATGAAATGTACGACTTTAAAATACAGTTTTAATTTAAATTCGAGTGAAGATCTCTCCACGATTACGGCAGTCTGTTTGATCCCCCGCCAATATTTTCAATATCATTCATTCCCACTGCTTCGATCCTACGAGACTTAAGGAATAGTGTAGGTTATTTTTTGGATCGTGGACACCACAATAATATTTATTGTCTTGTAAACACCACAATAACATTTTTTGTGTCGTGGACACCGCAATAATATTTTTCACCCGTGAAATTTATGTCTTAGAAGTGACAATGAAATCTTTCATCTTGGTATGCGTTTTAACCCACTCTTTTCTTTTTAAGCTTCTTGCTGATTCCCAACATTCTTTCCATACTACGTACGGTGCATCGTATCGAGCTTCTTACACCTAAGTTAGTCCAGGTTTCACTACTAAACTGATTCTGACTGAACGACTAACACCTACTAATAATATGATGCGTAGCGTATTTTTAAAAATCGTTTTCAACCAACCCAAACCCAACACAGCCGAGCTCAATTGTTTTGCATACATCACTTTAATTTCAAATAGTAATTAGAGAGTTGCGAGTCGAACTGGTCTAAACCAATTGGGAGAATTTCGAGATTTTAAAAGATTTTCTAAAATCTCGCGGAGCACTCATCCGGCGATCGATTTCACATGCAAATTAAAACAACTAACATATTCAATTAACTCACTTCTTGTTACGTTTCGTTGATTAAAAATGTTAATAACCGCAGATGAATGATTGTATAAGCGAGGCGTATTAGAATATTAATAGACGCCAACAATCTGAGCACGCCACCCCCGGCTCGCCGTATAACAATGCGTAATATTGATTAACATATCTCGAGTAAATTAATTATTAACCGCTCGGTAATGGAAGACGGCAAAAAAACTAACGTGTTAGCTGGTAATCGTGTTTTGCATTTTCATCGTTCATCGCTTCTCGCGCATAGACACACAAGCCGAGTAAAAATGTGAAACTTGTATGTAAAATGACGGTGAAGGATAGCGTGCGGCGAGAAGGAATTTGTGAAATCGTCTAGTCTAGACCTAGGCGGTGAATGGGACGACCGGAATACGAATAAAAGACGATATTATATATAATAATGCGTTTTTTCCAGATTGTGAGATACGTATTGCAATATGTGTCCAATAAAAATAAAGAAATGTATTTCTACTTCTGTAATTTTAAATGTAATTTTACTTCTGTAGAAGTAAAATTGATCATTAATTAATTATGAGAATAAAATTTAACTAGGAATCGGGTGATTATTTTACAAAGAAGTGAATAATATATTTTTTGCTGGCACTTATTAAGATAAATATTGGAATATTACTTTATTAGAAAAATTTTTGAAAAAAAAAAGGCCGTATCATGTCCATTTCCGTGGAGTTCCTCCTCCGTGACTAAGATGCAACTTTCATCGGTGCACTTTTGTTTGAAACGGAAAAGATCATGTACTTATTTAGAAAGCAAATATCTACAATGTAGTATACGGATAAATCATTGATTAATAATAATCATTTAAAAAAATATATACAAATCGTTTTGTTTTTTATCCAATTGCTCCCATTTTTATAAAAATATTATTTTTAAATATCAACTACTTACGCTAAATTGTAAGTATACAATTTTCTTTTTTGTCTCGAAACGTGTATCAGGAAAGTTGCATGTCAGTCACGAAAGAGAAGCTGGACGAAAATAGACATGCGGCGGCCATTTTGACTTTTTTTCAAAAAATTTTATAATAAAATAATAGTTTAATACTATGTACCTACCTATAAGTGCCAATAAAAAATAAAAATAATTAATAATCTCTTATGTTAATAAATACCCAGTTCCTATCTAATGGGCCTGCCACACGCACAAGTATCACCACAATTTTGCATGCGCATGCCGGTTGCACCGCGTAGAAAACACCAACAACACGCACGGTGTTCCGTGTACAAACGTATAAAATATTTTATCGCACAAGACTATACGAGACGACGAACGACGACCTGCTGTATGTTAAAAAAATAAATATTTAAAAAAGTATTTTTATTTTATTTTAATTCCCTTTTGAATATACAGGGTTATTTGTAAAACATTAATAACCTCGCAGGACTATACTCCTGCCTTGATTATGAGCCGAAAATGTTCAAGCTTTTATGACCTAATATATCAATAGTTAAGGAGATATGCGACATCAAAGTTTGCATTTTTTTTTTCAATATTTCCAACTTATTTTTTGTAAAACGCTGGACTATCATTACAGTAACTTATATCGAGTATGAAAAATTCATTCCCTTTAATACAAGTCAAATAAAAAAATAAAAACCTTCGAATTCCAATTGGAAAACATTCCAATTGGAATTTTTTCCGTGTTTTATTAATTTTATTTAACTTGTATTGAAACAAATTAATTTTTCGTAATTGATATTAGTTACTGTAATGATAGTTCAACGTTTTACAAAAAATAAGTCAGAAATATTGAAAAAAGAATGCAAACTTTGATCTCACATATCTCAATAACTATTGATATTAGGTCATGATAGCTTGAACATTTTCGACTCATAATCAAGGCAGGAGTATAGTCCTGCGAGGTTTTAATGTTTTACAAATAACCCTGTATATTTCAATAAAAAAAAACAAGATTTTGAATGGTTCATTTGATTTCACCAGAATTATGGTGCTATACCGTAAATTTTATTATAATAAAATTATTATAAATTACGTTAAAAGTAATTCGAAACAGTAGGTATTATTACAATATGATTTAGGCTAATTCCATGACGCTTGCAAGCCGAATAATGTTACTAGGTATTTATATTTAACCTTCTACGCTTTTGAGAGATAAAAACGCGTACGCAAACTTTCTATTATCAAATTTGCAAAAAAAATGTAAATATAACTGTCGACGGAGTTAAACAATGTTACTAGTTTTTCAACCACAAAAAATATATTCTGTAAGTCTCCCAATTGTCTTTAAAATATTTTTACATTATACTTTAATATACAGTCGAACTCGGTTATAACGAACGCGACGGGACTAACTAAATTTGCTCCTTATAGCCGGGACTCCTTATATCCGGGATTCACTTTTTTCACAAATTTTTTTGATTGTGTGATGTTATTTTCAAGAGTAGCTAAATAAGCATCCTTATCTTTCCAGAGCGATGGAACTGTAGAAGGCGATTGTGAAAACTTTTTACAGACTTTTTGACGCCGATAATTTCGACTTTTTCGCGAACCTAGAGACACTTTCGTTTATTAGCGAACATGTTTCCAATAAAACAATTCGCGTTTAACTGA
Source organism: Agrypnia vestita (assembly GCA_016648135.1). NCBI lineage: Eukaryota > Metazoa > Arthropoda > Insecta > Trichoptera > Phryganeidae > Agrypnia > Agrypnia vestita. The sequence continues at coordinate 132,621 of JADDOH010025026.1, read as the reverse complement.
TAAGGCTTTTAAATGCTAATATAGTAAACTGCATAAAATAAACTGTCACCATAAACATTTTGGAAACCCCCAATAATCGGAGTTATATGACCAGTATTCTCGACCTTCAGTAAACTATGTATTGCTTGCTTGCCTGCGTACGTGGGATTTTCGGACCCAAATTTGTGTACATCATAAAATGAACCCTAATTAAATGCGAGCCGTTTTAAAAGCAAAGTAAAAAGTTCATTGTTATGAGTACCTATTTGTCTTTTTTTCTGTAACCCAAGCAAATATGTTTGCAGGAATGTGCTCCCGGGAATCGTGCTCCTTATAGCCGAGACCGATTGTATGGGAATATGCGCAGATCAAAATGAATTCACAGTTTTTCTCATTATAGCCGGGATCTCCTTACATCCGAGCTCGTTATAACCGAGTTCGACTGTAATTGCTATCCATGAGGGTGTTTCCTCCAAAATATTTATCAAATAATTTGGCAATGCAGTATAATGAAAATGTCTTCATAATTGGAAATGTTTTATATTATGTACCTACTTAGAGAATAAAATTGTGTGTTTTCTTTATTATTTTATGCGAGTAAGAACTCGACAATTTATAGTTTAAATATTGAAAATTTTGAATGGAGAAATGTTTGTAACACTCATGAAATTTGTAATTTTATATTTTGTTTAGCAAAAATAAATGTCAAAAAGTGAAAAAAGGGAAGATTTTCAGAAAAGCGGGAGCATTTTTAGTCATTATTAGAATCAGTTGGTCATTTAAGCATTTTATTAGCATTATTCGAATCAGTAATACGTATCTTCGTGCCGGTTTTTTAATAGTGATTCACTTTTTGATCGCTATTTTTAAAGAATTTTCCCTTTGGTCGCTTAACTTATAATTTCATTTCATGTTTGTTATTCCTTATTTCGAACGATAAAAGAATCGGTGGGTTCCAGCCGGGATCCGGGAAGAGATTTGAGTCGTGTAGACATTGATCAGTCTCTTTTCCCGGGGCTGGAACTAACAAGGGTCATTAGCCATCTGTTGATAATCATAATTATAAATAATAATCTTAAATGTAATATTTCACTACATTATAGGGATTTAATTAACATCGGGTGTCAAATTTGTGACGGGTGTCTATTTTAAAATCAGTTTTGAATGCAGTCACCGAGAATTTTTAATTTAAATCTTGATTTTATGTATGTAAATAACATTATAAATTAGTAATCCTCGATGACTGCATTAATTTTTTATTGGATATTGCTACCTTCGATTTTATACCCCACATATAATAATACCTATATTTTGAGTGTGTTTAAATTTATTGAACACAAGTACTAAGAAATTTGTCCTAATTAATCGACATCAATTAAGATAAATTATAGATTTCTCACAGAGACGAAGCTCTTTTTATGGGAAAGTAGGTATTGAAGTCTTTTGGGCATTTATAGGGCTTGCGACCTATGGCTGGCTTAAGCGATGACTTAAATAATGTAACGTTAACCGATTCCACCCAAGATCACGGCCAAGATACCCACCTTGTTGGCTATCACAGGTGGATAGCACTACATGGTGGATATAAACCATATTTCTTTTCATTTTATTTACGCCTAAACAGGTCGAGAGGCACAATTACAGTAGCGAAACACACCACAAAACACCCAGGCTTGAGTAAATCACACAGATTAATTATGACCTCACAGGGAATCGAACCAGACCCCTCGGTGTGAGAAGTCAGTTTCATACCCACCGAGCTACAAGGGCTGCAACAACTTTATCGCAAATATATAGGTACAACTTCCAAGAGTTTGATAGATGTGTGGGCGATATTGAGTGGAATCGATGAACGTTATATTGGGTAAAGTGATCAGTCGAGCCAGCCATGTAATCGATCGTAAGCCCTATATACACCGAAAGGACTTCCATAACTATTATTTTTCATACCATATTTTTCCATATAAATAGCTTCGTTCGTCTCCGTGAGATAACTATGATTTATCTTAATAGAATAATATAATGTTTTGTTAGTAGAATAGAGACCACAGCAAAGCAGCACATCAGACCTATACCACAGAACGTTTGCAGTGCCTTGTTACTGTTTATATTTATACAACATACGCTTTTAAGAGCGTAAAAATGCATGCAATATGAAGAGAAAAATTGCGCGGACATGTAGAATTGCGGATGAGCGCGGCGCGGCCAGGGGGGAATGGAAAGCGACACGGACGCGGCAGCGCCATATACAATATGCGCTTTTCCGCGAACGTCTCTCGCAAAACCTGAGCTGCTCATCTCATAACGGGCGGGAGCCGCCATCCAACTCCAAATGCGGGGAACAGGTTCCAGGCGGGAGATCGGCCTGACAACTTACACCCGAGGGTCGAGATTCAGACTAAACCCGCGGTGAACTTAGCGCACTTGGTAATATGAGCGTATCACCTAGCGCGCTCCCGGCGCGGAGCGATCTGGATGGCAATCACAGGCGGAATCTACCAAAACAAGCTGCCGAAATCTGTGCTCTTCAATCTTTTACTTTTGTTATTTGTTTTCCTCAGCAGTCATACGTACCTCGCTGCTGTTCTATCCTTTGGATTTCTTGTCTATATTATTATGTCAAAGGTACTTCTGTGCCGTATACTGAACTAAATCAATAAATAAATATCCTACACTATTTCTATTTAGGCATCTTTTGTGTTCAGTGACTCTCGTATTTACATTCCTAGCTGTTTTTCCCACGTAAAATGCAGGCCAATCGTTGTAAAAATATCATTATAAATAAATAAAAACAATTTACTTCATGAACAATTAGATTCATCACAATTTACTTCATGAATAATTAGATTTATCGCGTAGCCCGTTTCTAGATATGTTCTCCTTCCAATTAACTACACCCACCCGTACCCTCTCTCTATCACCTAACCCCCACCATTCTTGACGTTGACGTTCAGTCTCTTTCTTCCCCTAATGCTTTCTTGATTGTTTGTGTTTCTCTTTTTGATAAGTAACATTCAACCCTGATGAAGGCTCAGCTGTGCGCTGAAACTAGTTAGTAACAACTCAATAAAATGGTTTCAAACAAAGTGATATTTTATTTAAAGATATCATGTCTCACTGCAATGGGTTTGCTACGTATGAATTTTTTTTTACTTAAAACCTGGCTTATTGAGATAAAATATAAAGTCCCCGCACCGAAGCGAAATTTGTACCAGGTATCCATGACGGATTTTCCATAATACCGTGTTGCAGTTCCCGCAGAAACCTGTTAAGTGATCGCGCCAAGTCGGCGGTAAAGTAATTTTTTAAATTGATTTCATCACTGCATCGTCTGACAGACTGCACTTCAACATAATAGCGGAGAAAAGAACTATGTCAGTCACGAGTGGGGTACATTTACCGGAGGTTCCTGGTTCCGAACCAAGTGGGACAATCAGATAGTACCTAACTCACACACCGCAAATGCAAAACAAACAACAAACAGAAGATTGAAATTATATCTCCGATACCAAAACAGATAGGCAGTAATAACTCGTTGTATCACTCTTTGAGTGGAGTACGCCGTCTTTCACAATACCTCGGAAATATTTCGATTTGTTTTCAACTGTGATGGTGATAATTCACACAAGTTGGGCAACGCATTGTCGACTGTACATTGGTAACCCCGGAGATATTATGGTGAAATATCGGGAGAGTAAGACCCGTTGATACTAGAAATGTTTCGATACATATGCACTTGACAGGTAACTAACCAAAATGAGCAGTAAGATGTATCGCAGTTTTGCCACTTTTGTAGTATGAAAAATGTTGGTTGCAAGCATTTGAAAATAAAGCCAAGATGCCCAATACGACGCAACTCAACCGGAAAAATGCGGGCAGGACACGTAGCGAGGGCAAACGAGTTCCGTAGCAAGCCCAAACCCCTCCGACACGAGACAACAGTATCATGACCGTGGGGAAGATCGAGATGAAGATGGGCAGATAAATTAAAAACGCGAGGTACGCGAATCCCCAGCTGACTACACCACAATGGCGATGTCAATGAATGCACGACACTCTGTATAGCTGTGGACACGGACTCTCCAGCCCCATGAGGCCGTAAAAGAAGATGAAGAAGTAGGTAAAATTTGCATTAATCATAAATCCATGTAAAATATTAAGCTTTCAATTTGAGAAATTCAGTAGTTTCGATATGAGCGTAATATTATCATATTATAATGTACTTAATCGCAATGGTGAAATTGGAATATCAATGTACATATTAATTTATTTAATCGACAGCTTAAACGGTACTATACTTTAACACTCTACATAACACTTTCAAGCGCTATAAGCCTTTCAAATCGGTGAGAAAATATCGAGTGAAAACGTCAAAGTAATATGTATGTGCAGGATAAAACATAATGTTTTCACGAATAATTTCAATATGACCTTAGGCTGTACTTTGGAAACCAACAGTCCTCGCGTAGTGGAAATTATGTACATACTATAAGCTTAACATTAATCTATATTACCAACTGGAACCGATAAACAATTAATAACGAGTAATTTTAGAATGAATTACCCCGAAGCAATTAATGTCCATGTCATTTTTATTTATTATACGGATATTTTTCGGATATCGAAGCACGAGTTGCACACGAACATATTCAATGCGTGTTACCATCCATAATCGTTTGCGATTTGTATTAGGTATTTGTGTATTGTAATATACTGCGTACTATTCCTTTATACAGGGTTATTTGGAAAACATTAATAAGCTCGCAAGACTATATTCCTGCCTTGATTATGAGTCGAAAATGTTCAAGCTATCATGACCTAATACCAATAGTTATGGAGATATGCGACATGAAAGTTTGCATTTTTGCAACATAAAACGTTGGACTATCATTACAGTAATTTATATCAAATATGAAAAATTCGTTCCCTTTAATACAAGTCAAATAAAATAAAAAAAATAAAATTCCATTTGGAAAATTTTCAGGATTTTAAAAATTTTATTTAACTCGTATTGAAATGAATGAATTTATCGTAATCTGTATAAGTTACTGTAATGATAGCCAACGTTTTACAAAAAATAAGTCAGGAATATTGAAAAAAAAATGCACACTTTGATGTCACATATCTCCATAACTATTGATATTAATTAGGTCATGATAACTTGAACATTTTCACTCACAATCAAGGCAGGAATATAATTCTGCGAGGTTATTAATGTTCTCCAAATAACCCTGTATACAGTATCATAATCATTTCTTAGTGATTTTCTATTGTGTTCATTTTTTTCTTTTTATTATTTTCTATATTCTAATTTTTTGTTCGCATTTTTATAATTGGCTAGCTCCCAGGAAACTTCACTAGTCTAACGTAAATAAAATTGAGTAGACACAAGCTTTATATATTAATTAATGTAGTAGATGTTTTTTTAACAAATTAATATTTTTTTAAATATAAAATAAATCAAAAAAAAAAAAAAATTATACTACGATATATATTATTCAAACTGGACTAATATTGAGAGGGGGGAAACCCAGGACAGAAATTCCTGGCGCCTTCGTACAAGGAGGCCCGACTCTGGATGATTCGGGATAGAGGTGCCGGGAGAAGAAGATATATTTAAACTGAATAAAATGATAATAATTGAGATAGGAATATTAAATAGATACAGATTTTATTTTGCAAATATTCTAGTTAAATACGGCTTATTCCAAACTACTGACTGTATTCCGCTGTGCTTGAACAGTTTCAGCGTGACAGATCCGTATGAATAGAAAAATTAAATAAAACCTTTTTGGAAACAAGAAAATTTGCTGAGAGGCGAAAGATATACATACGTATGTCAGGAGTCAGGACATAAGTGTGTTGCTGAAGACTTTACAAGTGAATATATATTTATGTATAGATAGTGCTTTGATAAAATATAAGAATATTAATTATTCGCTTCCTGGCAATTTTGAATCAGCTATTGAATCCGCTTGAGTTGAAAACACGCAATAACATTCACATTAATCATGCAGAATTTTATCAGATGAAGAAATGGATTAGATCTGGATGAAGAAACGAATCCAAATGCGACAACTACAGGTTCAGATAACGACGGGTACAGAAGTAGTGTAATATAATTTGTGCAACGTGAACGTATAATTTGTGAAACTATTTTTTAAACCGTTTCTAACTTGCTATAATTACAACAACAACACTGACTAGCCGCTTTGAGGCGCGGGCAGCCAAGTGTGAGACGTGAATCAGCGCGCTGCTCAGGCTATGCAATTATTGTCCCGTGATTTTTCACAATTTTGCGGCTAGTCATTATATTAAATGAACTGTGTAATATTATTTATAGTTTTTCCTGGAAAACTTTAGAATTTCCTTATTATTTTACAATCATATTGAATAAAGAATCGGATATTTTCTTATCTTAAGTCTAATGTTTAATGATTGTGTATTATCATTGTAATCAACATATAATTATATCGTTAGCAACAAATGCTTAAGAGGCTGATTAATTAAAGACTTGTTTCTATTTATACAAAACTAATCTTAATGATATTAATATTTTTATATATTATTATACTACCGTATTATTAAATAATTGTAGCATTTTCAAGTAAACTTTTTGTAAAGTATTTGCTTTTACGGATGCTTCGCAAATGAAATAAGGACTGAAGGAGCGAGGTCCTGGCCGCGAGGTGTCCGCGAATGCGCACCGCGCGCAGGCATTCGTCCGTCCCGGGGTGCCGCCGCCGCCGCCGAGTCTGCGGTCCGCACCGACAATCATAGCAAATAGCACAATTGCGATCGTGACGCTTGTTACTTATCAATTTACCCGGCTGCCGGGCGAAGCGACCGCCCGCTCCCTAAGCGGGGCTATCGGACGGATCGGCCGCCTGAATTATGAGGATTCGATTGGCTTAAGGATTTCTCGGTACTCGGGATGAAGTGCCGGCCGGCCGGCTGCCATGGGCGCGCCGAGACACCACCATTTTGCGCAAATTAGAAATAAATTTGTTCCTATTTTATATTGCGTCGGTAAAAACTGGCTCTGTTTGAGGCGTTAACATTTTTGCCTAGAGCAGCAGCAGCTAAGTGTTCGACAGTTACGAATCAGCCCTTTTTATAATAAAAACGTTGATTATAAACATAATATTTAAAAAATCTAAAACGTACTCCGCAGATTTATTATTCAATGAATTCAATGTCAGTAATTTAGACAGACTATGGAGTATACACCTATAAAAACTTTGCATTACCACAAATACACAAATAATATTTTAATCACCAAAACACAAATAGACTCCATATTCAAAGAATCGTACTCGAGAGCACAAATAGTAGGTAGTATAAATACATGTAAATCCAATAAAACAGACACAACACCACTTTACACGCATAGACAATTGAAAAATATTTTTTTATTATTAGTTATCAGAAAAAAAATGAGGTAGGTACTTTTAATTGATGAAAAATGAAAAAAAAAAAATGAAAAATGTGTTTTTTCTACAATTCCCATACACAAGTTTATTGGTGGGACAGAAATAACGAAAAAAAAACTTAAATATGTACCTATAATATATATGTAAAATATTTTGTAAAAAAAAAACTAATTAAATAAAAGTACTAAATTCATATCTTATAAACGATTTAAAAAATTTTTCGAAATCATGCATTAGTCAATACTTTTTTCTCTCGATAAAACCTCTAAAAAATCTTTGAGGAAGGAATTAATAAATTCCTAAAATTTATAATATCTAAATAGGAAGAAAATAATAATCGTGAATACATAATTGAATAAATTTCTTATAACATTAATAAAATATAATTTTCAATTTAAATATATAACGGCATTAACGTAAGGGTAAAAAGAAAACAAACAAACAAAACAAAACTAATATAATATGTAAAATAAATAAGTAACGATGAATGCGTTTAATAAGATTTTTTTATTAAAAATAGAAAAGTTTCCTTGTATCATCAGAATACATCGGAATTCTAATATATAGCTTTGTTTTTAAATAAAAGAATTGTACGGTCATTTCGGCAAAAAAGGCAATTGTGGGTTTGACAACATTTATATACCTACATATTACAGCTTATGAAATCACAAATGGTTTAAGATAGGTACATATATATTTTCTAAAATTAAAATTAAAATACGAAATGCATTAAGTTAGTTTTTCAAAGAACATTATAGATATAAATAAAATACATTTTGCACAAACACCTCCGCCGGTGGCCCAAAATGTATTCTGAAAAAAGATTTTCACAACTAAACCCGTTTAACCAATAAAAATACGTCTTTATTTGGCACTTAAATGTGACTTTCATTCGCATTATGAGTAATAATTTAATGAAAATATTACGTATTAAGATTTCTCCATAATTTTTCTTACAAAGCGTGGGTGATACAATTTAATTGTGTTAAGTGTTGAATTTGATACTCTCTCGCAAATTTGTCGACATATAAGGTATAAATATCTAGAAGGATCGGTAAAGAAAATACAAAGTGGCTTTGATAATTACTAAATGCACGGGTAATTCTACATGACAAAATATTTTATGGAAATAAAAGTGTATGGGTTATTATACGTCGACCATTATCAAAAGAGCGTTCCCTAGCTTTGTTAGGTAAGAAGAAAGCGGGGGAAAGTCGCCTGGCAAGCCCGTATTACAAGCCTTAGTATGATATTTCAAATAAATATATATTTTTATATATATATATATATATATATATAGTTTCAAAAATGATACTTACTTTGTGTTACTTCTTTTGTGTTCATTTTTTGCATCGTAACAACACACATATTTTTTGCGCACATTCTTTTGAATGCGGTCTAGCTATAGTAAGATTTTTTAATTGATTTGTGTTTTAAATCAAAAGTGAATAATAAGGCTTGTTATGGTAGTGATGTCTTTCGCTATATTACAAATATCAGATTATTTTATTTTTTGTAAATAAAATGAGATGCGCATTATAATAATCACATTATAAAATTGAAATTATTTTGCCCTATTAGGTACCTAACCATGTCCCGAAGCAGTGCTAAATAAGTAATAAATGCAAGTGAAGATTTTATAGTTTTGATAGTCAGTCCGGAGAGTAATTATTAAGTAAATAATTAGTTGCGGTTTATTATTGGGAAATAAGTAAAATGCATTAAATCTCTGTAAATAACAATTAAGTGTGGTTGAATGTTTACTGTGTTTGATTTAATAATATGAAATCATATCATTTCCTACCCAGATATTTCGAGCGTAACAAGCAATAAATATATTTAAAAAATATTTAATGCTAATTTAACCCAAAGTATATTGTCTACTTGTAGTAAAAAAGAAGAATTGACCTTGCTTATTGAAAATGATAAACTGTCAGTGTAATTACGATACTATTTAATACCATTACCAGCGCTAATTAGAAATGACTTTTGCTTCATTACCAGTGTAAGGCGATACCAAGTGTTGGAGGATTTCCGTATGCCTGAACTGGCACCATAATGGTGCATGTGAACGCACGAACCTAGACAGAGTGATACCGCAATCAATCGGACAGGATTACAAGGAGAACGTATATTTATTGTGTTAGAAAATTTATTAAAAATCAAACGTGTTTCTTTAAGAAGGTATATACATCCTAGGATACAACAAATTCCAAAAACATGGAAAAAACAAATTCCAAAAACATTAAATAAATTAATATTCGTCGAATTATGTATTATATTCCGTGTATCCAGGCCAAAAAATATTTTAGTATCATGAAAAGATTCTGTAATATAATGTAGCAGATAAAATAAAGTTAATACAAATAAAAAAAATGTTAGTAATATTTTATTTTAATAAATGTAATGTTTTTAAAGAGATGATTAGGAGGACTACGTGTCACATCAATATTTTTATTCTTCCAAACTAAGCTAAGCGTTAGTGCTATGAAAACTGGATTGATGGTGTCCTGGAATGAGTGTCCAACCCCCGACCACTAGTTTACTAAGCGAGTGGCTTAACTTATGGACCGACAAGAAGGTTAATGACCGACAAGAAGAAGAATGTGCTTGTGTTTAAAGAAATATGTCAATAAGAAAAGCAATTTTATAGTAATGTACATAATTAAATAGTCTCGAATTAACCGAAATGCTTTGGCATTGGCTTTGGCAATATATGCAATTGGTCTGCTGTTATGGTGAATCCTTTGTGCTGTTCGCTTTGTATAAAAATGATGCTGGTTGTGCTTTAGAAAGCACCACATTCGTGTGAACCTACTCTAAGTGGTTCATTAGAACTCTCTTAACTCCATCTGCCTTATTCTGATGCATGAAGGCATCAGCAATGAACCTTGATGTACAAAACCTATAATTCCGGCAACTGTATGGTATTACTTTTTCTGACTTAGCTTGTTTAATGATCAATCGCCTGGTATTCAAGTCACACAACGAAGAGATCCACATAAAACCCTTCAGAGAAAACGGTAAAAGAAAACATTGTTATCACGAACACGAAAATCCCAAATGTGGAATTAATTGCGTTAGAGCCTTTCTTTCCTTCCCCAGGGGCTCGGGGAGGCTGCGGTCAGGGCGGGTGCACCAACCGAGACGGTCCCGCGTCCATCTGCGGTGCCGCGCTCATCCACCTTGCGTAACCCTACTCCCGGCCGGGTTTGTCGGTCGTACGTCACGCGGCCCTCGACCCGAATCAGGACCTAATCCTGACGTGCGTGTCAGAATGTGAACTGACGCGGAAAATACAAAGGTAGAGATTCGGAATCATCCGTGATACGATATATGCGTGATACTCCTCAAAAGATTACCGAATAATTATACAATACCTACCTAAATACATTGTTATATGGAATAAAATCTCGATATCGGGGATTAAAAACCGAAGTAAGATCTACATATCGACGGCTCCTACGTATAATATCGTAACCCACAAATCGACAATTTTTAGTTTTTTGTGTATTTCATATGTATTTAATTATATCTTTATTTGCAATAAAGAAAAAAAAATATTTTGCAATAAATAACGTTTTTTTCGGACGTATTTTATCGTACCTCAAACAATCACATATTTTTTACGAAGTATACTATCGTACGTAACACTTACGATAATTTGCGTTGGAAAATAACATAAGATAATTTTATCGTATGTAACACTTACGATAACATACGTTGAAAATAACATAAGATAATTATCGTATGTAACACTTACGATAACATACGTTGGAAAATAACATAAGATAATTATCGTATGTAACACTTACGATAATATGCGTGAAAAAATAACACAAGAAAATTATCGTATGTAACGCTTACGTTATTTTACGTCGCGTCTTTTCCGAAGTAAAATGTTGTAAGTCATTCATACGATATTTTACGTCGCGTCTTTTCCGAAGTTAAATGTTGTAAGTCATTTATACGATATTTTACGTCGCGTCTTTTCCGAAGTATACTATCGTTTGTGCATTGTGCATTTATTGTATTATTATTATATAGGTGCAGTCCCTCTTACAGTGTGGTATTATTGGGTGGGGAGGGGCTTATAAGTCCACCGTACAGCCATTAATCACAATGCAGAAAATAATTATTAAAACCTTATGATTCTCAAAAAACCTTATGACTATCCTACTTTAAGTGTATTTCAAGAATTTAATGTACCGTCACTCACAAAAATATACAAAACAAACTCCCTATGCCAAATTTACAAAATAATATTTTATAAATAAATCTCACCCCTTGGACTGTATAAGTAGCAGACATAGAACAAAGGGACAAATAAAGAAACCATCTTTAAGAACCACCATGGCACAACATCATCAGAAAGGAACATTCCAAAATACGAACAGTTTAAGAAAGAAGTCAAATCGTTGATTTTCGACAACGATGAATTGTTACATTGCCCACATGTCTCTTTTATACTTTAATTCTTTTGTTCTGCTTTTATACTTTTATTCTTTAGTTCTTCTTTTGTACTTTAATTGTAAAACTTGTAAATACTCCTCCCATAAGCTCGAGCTTTGAATCACATTATGGGAAGTATAATGTCTGTAAAAATGTTATAATATAGAATCAATTCATTATAAATAACACATGTATCTACTGTATAAATAAATTTAAAAAAATAATAAAAATATCTCAGACCTCGAGAATCGAACCCGGAGCACTGTGAGCTGCGAGGGTTGCTTTTTATGAGGTAAATTAATATTTTTTTAATAAATCTCTTGTTTCCTGGATTAATAAACGAATTGACACTCATCACATCAGGTTAGCGATCCTAGCCTTGATGATTAATAATTTAATAGGCCCCAAAACACCAAAGAAGTCAGACGCACGCGATAGTTGTTTTTTATAAAATATTTTACACAACAACATATCGCTCATTTAATAAAAAATTTACGAGAGATGCAAAAAACTGCATAATACCTAGATTCTTTACAATAAATAGAATACAAGGATTTTCTTCAATGTAATAAGAGACACAGATAAATATTTCAAGTTTTTGCCAGATTACATATCCACACATTTGAAAGACAAATACTTGTATAAATAAATAAAATATGTAAACTTATTTTGACCAAAATATGGTTTACGAGGTATTGTTTTATCATGAGCGATATGCTAACTTCAAATTTACAAAACCGGCCATAAAACAATTTAGCGGTGCACTTGTTGCAGTACCTGCCGCATGCGAGTGCAGCAACTTCCCCTACAAGAGATGATATAAGAACGATTGTTAGAGAGCAGTTATTATGGAGTAAGAAATTAGTTGACCACATTTCAGTTCCTGATATCCATTTCAATCAACTACTGGGCGGATCATTATTATTGTTATTTTAAAAGACTATATAAATAATATTTATGAATGAACAATGTGAATTTAAAATATAATTTTTATTAACTGTGTAACTTTGTAACACTATGTGAGTTATTTATTATTACTATAGTTTCAAGAGGAGCAGTCCTCTCATCATAAGATAAATAATAAGGTAAGTAACATCTAATAATACTGATGATGAGAGTGATTAGTCCTCTCGAAAATTTAGTAGTAATAAATAACTCATAGTGTGTGTGTAGTACACAGTATGTTCAGTATGTACGTACAAAGGCAGAACACATAGGATTGTGATATCATAAAATTTACCATTGCTAAATATCTTAAAAAAAAAGTTTAAAATATAATAAGATCATATAGCTAATCAACAGTTGTATACCTCCAACCTCATTATCACCAAACGTTACTGTTATTCGATAAGGAAACCGAAAGGCAAGCTAGATATAATCGCGCTTTTTAAATATAATACTTTTAAATCGAGCATTCTTTAAAATTTTATAGAGAAGGGGTACATAATTACTTATACATGGAAAATTACTTGATAAATATACAGCATTATAATTTTAAACATAAGTAAAAAGCCAAAGGTTTAACGACAGACCTCAAGCAGATCGTACATAAGTAACGAAGAGAAGCAAATCCATTACTAAATAATAAAAGTAGAAAAAATAGAGGCATTATTATATATAATTATTCTCAATACTAAAGGATTATCAAAAAACTGATAATTTTAGGAATATTTATCATTTTTTATTAACTGTTTAAAGTGTCCCATTTTCGCCGAAGAAGCGGCAAGTATAAGTACAGATTCATATAATGAGGTTCCAAGAATAACGATACTCTGGACTAGACTGGACAGCAGAAAAATTTCAACGATCGAGCAACTAACAAACTTCTACAGATAAAATGCAATATTAAAAACAATTTGTGAAAGTATTCATTTTCTTAATTTTGTCATCCGTGTATTACATACGCAGTTTTGTGTAAGCCATAAACTAAAACTTTATGGTGTTCAATCGAATTGTGTGTCATGGATGTGATGAGCGTTTGTAAGCGATTATTGTCACATTTCATAAATCTACAATTTGTTGTTATGTAATATAAAGTTGCGAATAATTGAAGAATATAATTCCTAGCGCTTTTAATTCCTAGCGATTTAAAAGTGGTGGATGATACATTTTGCAATAAAATCACCAATAAATAATTAGTGATTTTATTCGAACTACCATTTAAATCCAATCAATTTGAATGAACATGTGAAAAATAAGAATCTTTATAGCTATGAAAATGATGTTACTCGAAATCAATATTCCCATCACACTATAGCGGGTGAATCCAAGGTGAAAGAAAAAAAGGTGGCAAAAAAGCATGAAGGTTAAGCCAAAAATGTTAAGGTTAACAAAGAGACGCCTTAAACGAACCGATATGATGAATTCTTCAGCGACATAAATATCAAGATACGTTTATCTCTTCGTATGACTTGAATATACAGCGATATATTTAGAATGACAGTTTCGACATGTGAATTGCTCATTGGACAAGGGATCGGTACAAAAATATATCTTCACGACGGTTTTGACGGGTAGAAGAAGAAAAAAAAATGCATAAAAACTGAAAATATACAGCGTTATACGGAAAACATTAAAAATCTCGCAGTATTATATTTCTGCTATAATTATGAGTCGAAAATGTTCAAGCACCTATGACCTAATATCAATAGTTATGGAGACATGAGACATCTATATTTTTTTGTAAAACGATAGGCTATCATTACAGTAACTTATATCAAATATAAAAAATTTATTCCCTTTAATACAAGTCAAATAATAAAAACATTCCAATTGGAATTTCTCCACGGTTTTTGTCATTTTATTTAACTTGTATTGAAACGAATGAAATTTTCGTAATCGATGTAAGTTACTGGAATGATCGTTCAACGTTTTGTAGAAAATAAATCAGGAATATTGAAAAAAAATTCTAACTTTGATATTGCATAACTCCATCAATATTCATGGTCATGGCTGCTTCAAAATTTTTGACTCATAATCAAGGCAGGAATATAGTCCTGCGAGGTTATTAATGTTTTTCAAATGACCCTGTATAATTCAGAGTTTTAATGTCTGCGCTGCTTCATGACAGCGTAAATAATGCAAAAAGATATTTAATTTGATATATCTAATACATAATAAATAATGGCAAAGTCAAATCATAAAGAATGTAATCGTACACGCTTTACCTGTACCCGTTTAACGCGCTGCAGGCGTAATAAAACTCGCGCAAAATATCGTTCTAAACAGAGTTGTTCCATCTGGCTTCTCTGTTGGTGGTGTTCTCCGCTCCTATTCAATGAATGCAACATCATAATTCCATAATGGCCGCTGATGGCTGACAAGGTGTTTCAGTAGACGTGCGTGTATCTGCCAGGTTATACCCGCGAACCATTTGCGTATTCAATAAATATATACGTTCCTGAATGGCCGTATATTTGTAAGTACCCAGCATCCAGCCAGAGACGGCCAGCCATGTGAAGTGACAGAGACTAAATGCGGCACAGAAACATGGCTTTCCACCGCCGCAGCACCAGGGGCATGATTCGTACACACTTGAGATTGGTGGGATTCTGAATAGAAAATCGTTGGGAAGAACATTACTATACATTTGACATTTTAAAATTTATAATTTTAACAGTGTGTTGAGACAGACAATTTTACAAGTTAAAAGTATTTAAGTTTACTTTTCAAATCGCCAACCTATTTGTTTAGACAATTTTTATTTCTTTAGAGAAAATAAATACCTTTTCTAATAATTGCTCAAATAGTTACTTCCTACTAAAAATTACTTCAATATATTTGAATGATTTCGTTCTCGAGTGATAACAATGATATTAAAAATTTATAATTTATGTACCTATCGCAATTTTCGTAAAAATTTCACGCTAAATTTAATATTACGAAATTATGGAAATAAGTAAAATAGTGGTTATCCTGACGAAGAGACGGGTTACGTCTTAAAACCGGCAGACAAAAAAGAAATTTTTAGTGGTTATATACTAAATAATATTTTGTTTAAATGTCCGACCACAGAGTTAATGCTTTAAATATTAATTATTATACTCTTCAAACCATAAATATCACAAAAGTAATCATCATTTATATGGAAAGGGATATGTGGAGCCTTAAATATATACTACCTATTTTATCCCTACTTATACATAGGTACATTATTAAAATGTTTTAAAATATATCTTAGAATAGAATGAACTTTAAATATAATTTATACTGAATAATTTATTATTGGGAAATTTTTCCTTTCTGTAACATTATTTTAATGTAAGTTATTTTTATATTGTCTTATGTTACATGTATATTTCATAAATTATGCTATATATTAATACTAAATTAAATTTATTGATTTAATTCTTCATTTAATTATGGTGGCTTTCTTATTATTTGAAAACTATGCTATGAAAATATTTATACTAAGTAGTTTAATGGATGCCGGTGGGCTGTATTAGGATCAAACCGACTCTATTGTATGATGCGTAAGCGGAATAAATTCACTCAGTCACTAGTAGACTAATATAATAGTAATAATCCTGCGTCCACCTAATTTCAAAAAGACAACCTAAACTCCTTCCTTCCAACCTACAGCGAAGAATCTGAACAGGATTTCTCGACAAATGATCAATAGATAAATATCAATGTATCGATTAATTCATAATTCCACCAAAGTGCAAAAAACACATCTCACAATAACATAAATTGCACGAACACACATCGAATCATATCGGAAGCTGCATAGCAATATGTAATGTTAAGGGGTAACTATCTCATTTTATGATAATTGAAAAATTAAGCGTAAAGGAAAAATAAATACATTAGAAATATGTTAATTGGAAATATTTCATTGACTTCCAGGGATAACAACCACTGGGAGCAAACTGGTTATTAATTCCGCGGGCGAGGAGCTCGCCTAGTAGCGGTCGGAGAGTCATAAACTATTAAATAAAATCCAGGAATTGTGAGAGGGTACTGCGTAAATTTTATAATGGTGATTATCATACTCCGTATCCTGGCTGATGGTGGTACGCATTACGCATCCCAGAAGATACTGTAATGGAAGGATGTCGGAAGCGGGGCAATTAGTCGCATAGTCCAACCGCTGATGGATTTATTTAATGGGCAAATAAGGTAGTCTCTTTATGATGTTCCATATCACGGTATGAGTTACAGCACCATACTCGGCAATCCAGTCGGAACGAACATACAAGCACAAACATTAATGAGCCCGTATGTTTCTTTGAGATATCTGTTCGTAATGAGAAGAAATAGGCACCGATGAACCTAATTATTAAATAATTTAATACAATACTGTTGTTATTAGCTATTCCTTCGTGGTTATTCGTGGCAAATTAAATTAAACACAAATTCACACGGTTTAAACGTTGTGGTGCCATATATTATTTTCAAATAATAATAATAATTTAAAAATGATATCATACGACAAGTACACACAAAAAGAAGTTGCCAAAAAATATAATTGCCCATATTTTGTAATATTTAGTTTGTAGTTTAAATTAGTGATGCAACGAATACGAATATTCGTATTCGCCGAATAGTAGATATTTACCGAATATTCGTATTCGCCGAATATCATCACGAATATTAAAAACAAACTATGTATTTATAACTGAACGCAACGCAAATTGCGGTTTGGCTGCGCACCGTGTATCCGAACATATGTAAGCACTCTATTATCGGGAATTCCCCTAACATTGAATGATTGGATTTGTTGAGTTCTCAAGTTGTCAATTGTTACTTGTTTCACAGCATAACATTAGTTCTTTCATCTAGTTTCGTTGGGTTATTAATAAGGTTAGGTGCTTATTTCCTGTTTTGTACGGAAATACGTACTGTTTGTACTGTATTTCAGTTGTGTGTAAATAAAATAATTTCAAATTAAATTAATAACATGACCTCTCGTAAGCGTGAAAAAAATTATATTTCTTTTCGGCCGCTGGTAATGTACAAACGGATAAAAGAAATGTTGTGCTTTTTGAACAAAAATTTGCCGGTGGTAAATTTTAATCCTTAAATATCTTAGTAAAAAAATTAACAGTTGTGTATTATTTATTACCTAGTTGAATTATTCACATTCGTTTAGAAATGAGTTGTAAATTAACAAGTTTTACGACACAACACCGTATATCTACAAGTCGTGGTTCTAGGCGGAAAATAATTTTGTCTATGATGAGTATATATTACACGCTCAAGCGACCGTCAACAAAGTTTATTAATCTTTTTGTATTTTTCTTATATATATTTCTCTTACATATATTTCTCTTACATTATTAACGCACGAATTTATATATATGTTTATTTAAACTTTTATATTTTTTATCACTTTTTGACTATCCATCAGGGTTATTAATGACCTGTTGATGAAAAAATTTAGGAACGAATTCGGAAACACAAAAATAACAATGAAGGAAAAAAACAGGAAATTTTCAATTCAAATTGTAAAACTATAGGTATTACATAATCAAAAATATTATCCGCTTGAAATCATCTCGCATAATTTGAAAAGTATCTCCAACGTTTTTCATCCGCTGCACGTATGTAGGTACATGCTACATAATTGCGTGTAGGCATGCGCGGTCGCGATGTCTCGAGAAAAGTAGAAACGAAATCGTCAAAGGTTATTATTTAGCTGCCGCGCGAGTCTCCTCCGTCAGGTGGATCATAAAACGGTGGTACGAGAATGCCGGAAGACCGCAGCTGACTTGTCCCGTCATGGATAGCCATCACGCACGCGCTGCCCGGCATAAAAATGTGGCTGAAGGGAATGAGCTGTTTAATTCTGCAGACGCTCATCGTTTCCTCGCAGATATCATCAGGTACGTGGTGCTGGAAACACGTCTCTAACAGATTATAATAAAGTGCATAGTGTCGACGTTCCGCTGTGTACCCGAGGAGTTCAGGAACAATTCCAAGTGGCAGCTAGAAGCGAGAAGATTTACACATACGACAGGGGAGTTACGATCATTGATTCAGTTACTATTAGGGATGTTCCGACTAGTCAGTAAAGCCGACTATCCGGCCATTTTCATAGTCGGCGACTATTCGGAAAAGAGCGCCGACTATCCGGCTTCATTCTTTGTATGTATTTCTCAATAAAATGTATATAAGTAGGTGGAATTACATTAAATAAAAACCTTGATTGTTAATTGATAATTTTATTTTAGAATCAGTCTTACGTATTTTGAAATGTAAAGCAACTATTCCTTTGGTATTCAACTTATCAGTCCCTAAAATTACTTACTTGTAAAAAAAAAATCTATGAAATTTAACAAACAAAATTAGTATTTTAATTAACAAACGAAATAACATAATGTATTCTTAACTTCAATAAACAGTTATAAATATTTCTTCTTATTTAAATAAAAGAGTAGGATTTTTTTTATTAACAGACTAACTAATATTAAACCAAGATTACATGTACCTACATGACGTGCTGAAAAAAAAAACATTTATAAAAATTCTAAACTAAACGGTGATCGGCTTGGCCAACTAGTCGGCCTCTTTACAACCGACTAATCGGCTAGTCGGCCAAAGTCATAATCGGCGCATCTCTAGTTACTATAGACCAAGACTGTTTCAAGTTGGATTAGAATAAAAATTTTAAAATAGATTTTTTACGGAAACGGATCGTTTGATTGATGGAGAACGCAAAAATCTATGCTTTAAATGAACTTTTACTTTGATCAAATTTGAAACAACCGACCCTAAGAGCCAGCGACCGCCAGACTTACATTATAGTATTAATTAAACCTGAAATACTTTCTGTAGATGTACAATATAGTAGGTAAGAAGGTTTGGATATTATGGCATTTGAGTTCGGGGGATTTTGGCAGATAAGAGGTAATACAAGTACAAAAAAAAAATGTAATTAAATGTAAGAATAACGAACCTATACAAACCTAAACAAACGGGACAGTACTATACACTCATATTAAACATTGCCAGATGCCTTAAACGGGTCATTTCTTCCGCCAGACTCTTTGAAGCTTTAAAAATAATTTACAATCACAAACCTGTACTTTATTTGGGTCACTATTTAACAATATTACCCGGTAGCTTATATTTTAACGTTTTATATACCCTTTTTTTGTATCAGTTATCTGCCGAAATATCAAACCACATCCAAACCTTCCTACCTACTATGGTGCACATGTTTAAAAAATATTTCAGGTTTAATACTATAACGTAACTCTGGGGGTTGTTGGCTCCGACTCTATTATAATCGTATGTTATTCCACTCCATCGCGACCTCCTACATTATAATAGTAAATAAAAATTAGGTATATATAAAAAACAAGCGGTGATAATACATTATAATTAACCAAATTGTTATCAAAAACGAAGAAGAAACGAGCACAGTGGTAAAATACTCACAATACGTATATGTATATTTCCCCAAAAGGTTAAATTATTTTTTCTTACCGATCTTGTACGTTTATGCGCAAGTACTTAGAGTCCAGTTACTCACCTGTAACAAAAGAGAAATCACATTATTTTTAAAACAATAACCTTGTTATAATATAAAATACAAATGCAATAAAACAACACAAGCATAAAAAATAACGGGATTATTTTCAAATAATACTAATAAAATAACAAACTTTGTATAAATTACATTTATTCTTTATAAAACCACTGTATCTTCGTCGTGAAGGAGGCACAATAACTGTTCCATTCATTTCCAGATTTAGTAATGAAGAACTATTTTATTTTACACAATTCTATATTATCTAGCCTAAGGTGTCTCTTGTTTATATTGTAACGAGATGTTAAAAAAATCACAAACTCCTGTCACCCTGTCACAACTCACAACACTATCGAAAAATCGAGAAAAATGGCCTAGGGTGACCTACGGCCTTCGAGAGGAATCTGAAATATTCGAGAAAAACCTAGAAAAGCCTAGAAGCCACGGGAACGTTCTCCTAAATAGTGGAAAGGTCTAGGAGGTTCGATAATAGCATTTTCAGATATAAATAGGAGCACCGGCTGCGGCGGGAGAATTGAGTAGTCGCGTGTGACAGGCGAAAACACTGTGAAATGACGGCCGGGGTGGCCGTTTGCATCGATAAATAAGCGAATAATCGAAGTTCTTACCTGAAAAGGCGAAATAAACCGGAGCGATTACTGCGAGCGGAAACTGGATGGAAGGTTCTAGTGAATGTTAAATAAAGCGTTCCAACGATAATAAACTGTTTATTTACGAGTGATATATTGCGAAATAGTGTAATTTAAAGAATAGCGTTAAGTTTAATAATGTTAAGTGATTTTGTACATCAAATAGTTATTTAATCGGTAAGTAATAAATCGCTTATTAATTTCCAGCATTTTCGTTCATTCCTCCGGCAGCCACGACACGTGACAACATGTGAAATTTCAATGCCCTTTTTTATTAAATGTGTTTAGGGACAGGTCACAGATTTAAGAACCACACCGTTCTGACGAAGATACAATGATATCGAAACCGGTCAACGTTTAAAATAAATCACTGTGGTTTATAGAAAGATTTTTTTAAATAATTTTTATGCCCACAAACAAAGTAACGCCATAAACGTCAAAAATAATTAACGCGATCTTTAATGTGAAACTTAAAGTAAATTACAACACCTGCAAAACTTTTTAACGTGTGTCTATAAGATATGATGTTACCTAAATATAACGTGTGTATAGATATGATCTTACTTAAATATAATATGTATATGCAAGTAATGTTACTGAGGTATCATTTAATATCGTACGCAGAATGTGCATCCAGTGGCTCGCTCGCGGAGAGCCATTAGTATGCGAGACCTACATACACCGGTCGCTAGATCTTGGCAATTGTACAAACAGTCGCAAGAAAAACGCGAGATAAGCACGATTCAAGTACAAAAGGTTCTGGTACTAGAATAAATTTCGCGATTCTCGAACCTAGATAAGCTGCTAAATATGCAACTTAGCTCACTGGAATCACTCGGATAATCAGCTAATAGCACGTGTTTATTTAAAAAGATACCGAATTAGGAAAAAGTTTTTTTAACCGATGACGCGTAAATTTTTTTTAACATGATTTATTTGAACGATATTTTTATATGTCGGTATGTTCTAAGAACACAGTTACTGAATTTTTTCGCCAGAGGGATGACTAATTAATTAAGCTAAATTATAAAAGTCTCACAGAAACGAAACTGTGAAAATGAGCAGCGTGTGTGGGAGTCATTTAATACGATGGCCTAGGCCTTACAACCTGTATAACCTAGCCAAATTGATCACTCCACACAATGCGGCTTTCACCAATAACATCGTAAGGACATCCGTACATTATCAAATTTGTGAAAGTTCTATAGATGTTTAAATCTGAGAATCTTTCGTTTATTTGAATGGACGATGCTAGAGACATCTGTAGTCTTTTCTCATAAACCAGTTACATAGATTTTCGCAGCTGGTAATGATATTTCTATATTTTTTGAATAAGAAAAATAAAAAAAATAAAGAGTTGTCGATAAGTTAATATTTACTTTATAGATTTAGATAACCTCTATAGCCACATATGGAAATGTATACATTGCTGTTGATTTGTTTAATAACAGTTTGGCTTTTGATTTGAAAGTTTAACTCTATTTTAAATCTTTAAGAAGACGTTAAGAAATTTAACTCTTTGATGAGTGATGCTAGGCTGTACTTGTGTTTATTTTGGGTATTGTAACATTCCCGAGAGATCCGATTGGTTGTAGGAGATTAACCAATTTTCAAGATTGGTAAAAAAAAATATATATAAATATTTCATTTTGAACAGACACTCGTCACGTATACGCAGTATTAAGATTATAGTGTTTAAATTAAAAACCAAAACACACAAGAGTGAGTTACCCAAGTACACAAGAAATGTGGAGCAAACAATTAGTTTGAACATCCAACAGATGGATGTGTGTTAGACATCAATCTGTCAATCGAGCCAGGCCGGCATGCGGCAGCGGAGACGAAGGCTGCCGCGGCCCTTCGCCGGGACGCGCGGTGCTGGCGCGGAGCAGGTGCGCGGCCCTGCAGCCCGCGACCACAACCGTCGCGGTCCGTTATGACAGCTGTGAATAATCAATTATTCCACTACTTACATCACTGGCTAAATGTTCAATAATGGGTGCAAACTATCCGACATTACGCTGAGCATACAAAACACCGCATATCTATACACGTAAATGTATTATTAGACACATTCGACAAAAAATCTATTACACAAATGAAAAAGTAAACAGGTATCATTGCGCACGAACATTTGTAAACAAAAACTAACATTTAAGGAGTCGCATCACCAAGCCTGAAATTTAGGTAGAAATTTGGTAATTTTTTTTACAAGAAAGTGAAATTTTATTTTTATTTTTTTAATGACGCATGGGCTGGTTGTATCAACTTGGTTTAATTCTTTCGTAAAAAGAATAGATTTTTACGAAAACGGGTTGTGTGATTATTGGAAAACGCAATAATCGATGGTTTGAACGAAAAAATATGACCGCGTTATGGCCTATCACGCGCTTTAATAACTCCAAATCAAAAAATATGTATCTCATTACCAACGGCGACATCTATACTGGTTTATAGGTAAGACAAATTTTCAACCACAAGTTGGTGGCTGTAGTAATAATACGACTCACATAAATATGAAATAAAGTTTGCAAGTTAAATATATATACAATTTCCAAAAATTGATAGATGTGGTAGTCTATCATGGGTGTAATTGGTGTACATTACATTGAGTAAAGTGATTACTTAAGCCAGCAGTACGATAGGTCATAAGCCCCATGAACACCCAAAAAGACTTCCATACCTACTTTCCCATATAAAAGACAGGTTGGTTTTTGTGAAATATTTATAATTTATACCTTGATTGATGATGTCCACCGGGGGATAGAATCGAGTAGTGTGTTCTTGAAAACTGAACATACTCAAAATAATCTGAATAAAAAATAAATGAAAAAATGAAAACCATGAACACCATTTTTGATATACTTTGAATGAACAAATTTTGGTTAAACAAATTTGATTATACAAGAGAAAATCAAACAAAATAATTTCAAACTAAATAACTAAATTTTGGCGATATGTCAGTCAAGTCTAAATTTTTATTGTTGCATGTTGGATTGGATAACCTTTACATTAAATAACATCAGAAGCATAAAATGGCGAAGAATCTAGTTTGCAAGCGAGACAGTTGAGCAGAGCCGAGACTACAATCTCAAACTCCGATGTGACCGCCATATTAAAATATTACACACAGATAAAATAGCAGAAACGTGGGAACACTTATCTGAGCGTTTTGCACTGGAATCCAAAACACGGAGCACATCTGCGAATCCCATTCGGCTTTACGGCAGCTTAACACGCGTTTAATTGATGGTGACGCGTCAGATCTGTTCCGACGCCGCGCGGGTACTCGCGGTGGCCAAGATTTCCACATTTCCCGGATGCCAAACTTATATCAGAGATCGTTTTTCTCTCCCGATCTCCGGGGCTCCGAAAAGTAGTTACCGATCAAATAAAAATTTAACAAATTCAAATACTGTCACTTGAACTCTCTCTTATGGGTTGAATATATAAAACGCAGAAGCAGAACGATACGCTGGAAAAATAAAGTTATTAAATATTATGAATGCACAACTACTAAATCGCAACAAGTGGAAAAATATGGTACATCAATACTGGTGGCCACAACCTTTTACTTAGCACGGCCGAAGTCTCAGTATGGAATATGAAAGTTAAATTTGAAACAAATCAAAAAGATAACAAAGACTACGATCATCAAGGACTTAAGATTGCAAAAGGGTTGACTACTATTGCAAAGGCAAAAGTATAATTTATTATGAGCTTTTATACTATAATCAAATATTTGACAGCTGTATGGTATTTTGGACAATTGACAAAACTTAACACTGCACTTAAAAAGGAAAGACCTCACTTGACAAACCGAAATGGGATAGTTTTTACCAAGCACGAACGATGAAAACGCGCGACCACATGGCGATGACGACCCAACAAAAGCTCATTGAATTGAATTTGGATGTTATTAAGCACCCACCATAGTCTTAAGGTCTTGCTCCTTCTGACTATCACTTATTCAGGTCACTACAAAAAAAATTGATCTAAAAAAATGTATACAATGGCATAGGTAAAAACGTTCCTTGTAATTTTTTTACATTTAAGTCGGATAAATTTTACTTTAATGGAATAAATAAGTTAATAGAAAGGTGGGAGGCAGTTACAACAACTATATGATTCAGATAGGTATATAGAATTATATGATTTAGAAAAAATAAAAAAAATAACAAAAAAAACGTCAGAACTTTTGCATTAACCCAATAGTTAGTTACCTCACAATCGGGGTCGTTGTAACGGCGGTTTATAGACGCGGACGGAAGAAGACTCAGGCAGGGGTCGCATCCCCGTTTAGTGGCCGCTGTACAAGAATTGCGAACAATGGCGACATCAAGATCACGCCGGCCGGCCGCCGCCCCCGGCCGTGGGCAGAAATTGAAGAACCAAAAGAGCATTCCGTTATTATTAAGTTGACCGCCGAGTACGAGTAATAACATGTTGGCTTTCGTTACGTCGTAAAGCCGCGGTGTTGGTTTCTATCCCACCGAAACGACCTTATCTGATTGTTTTGTGATAAACGTTTAACGGATTATATAATGCCGGCCATTTTCAGAGTACTTCTTAATGTTTTGTGGATGATTGCGCACCCGGCCCTTGGCGAAGAACGATTTTACGGCAAGTACCCAGATGACAATAGATCATGGAAATCTTCGCCTTTGGCGATTTTCAAAAGTGGACAGCCGACTATCCGAAGAATTGTGACAAGTATAATAACACATTTACATCAATTTAATGCAACGATCATATACAACTAAAAATAATTATAATACCAATAACGTAGTATTAGAGTTGGATAAGATATTTTTAGAAAATAAAATATTTTTTCTTTTATTTATATAAGGAAACAAACATTATAGATTAATGCATACTGTGTCTAAATTTTCTTAATGTAACCGGTGATGTTTCCTGGGGCTAACAAATAATGGAATAAAAAGTAAAATGAAACATAATAAAAACTAGCTATGCGCTATGGGTGGAGAAAATTTAGCTATAGGTGAAGAAAATTTGGGGAAAAAAAGAAAATATGAAACTGGGAAGACTTTGATGGCTCGGTCATGTGTAGAGAATGACCGAGCATCGAGCACCCTGCTGAACTCAAGACCGATAAGGCGAAGGAGCTTAGGAAGGCCAAAATTAAGATGGTCTTAAAGCTTCTGGAGAGAGGCACAAAACCGAGATGAGTGTAGAACGACTATTGAGGAGACCAAGACCCACCAGGGGTTGTAAAGCCAAGAGTGATGATGTGAAGAAAATAACATAAAGAAATTAAATTAAATTATAAAATTAATTTACAATACATAAAGTGCCAAAAAGAAAATGAATGTATATAAGTGAAAACGAAAATTAAATTAAACTAGAAGATAAATTAACAATACATAAAGTACCAAAAAAGAAAATTTAACAAATATGGTTGACACTGCGTAAAACATTAAAGGGTGGGAAAGAAAAAGGAAAAATAATTTAACCCATAAAAACAAAATTTTCATTATAAATTCTTTATACGCAAGAAAGACCTGTATGCAGAATTTTTCATTTGATGTCATTCAAACATTTTCTCTGTATGGGATGATGCGACTAATTTTCACCTATAATGCTTAATCATAATGACGTCACCCAAGTGTGATTATTTAGGGACCTGAGCTTTTTAGGATCGTTGTTAGCATCTTGGAGAAAAAAATGAATATCATTTGAAAATAATTCCAGATTTGATGTAAAATAATTAATGTTTTTGCTTGTAACTTTGCGAAAAAAAAAATATAGGAAAAAAGTAAAATCCCTACAAATCGTGATTTTATGTTAGAGAATAGAGCCACCCCTCGCGGAGCAGCGGCTGAAACTGTGAAAAAACCGAATGAAAGCGAATTTAATTCTGAAGTGCATCACTTCGGAACGTTTATTTTCAGCACACTCGATAGCGACACTCGTGCTCTACCGATTGCGATGTTTACATGTAAAATTGGTTTTGATTTTTCCGACGCGCGCGTCTTGCCCGCGTTCATTGGTCTTGTTTCCTGTTACGCATTTCCGTCCATTTTCACGAAATCACTGCCACAGATTACAGGAAAGCGAGAGAAAAGATGAAACACATCAAAAATAATTACTTCTTCAAAAAGAGCAAAATAATTTTGTGGTGACATTATTAATTATACAAAAAATAATGGTTACAATAACGACAAGTATTATTTTTAGGTTAAATAATATAACTGAAATCTATGATGATGAACATATAAGATGAGAAGGTCAAGTCTCATTCGTGGACACACACCATAATAAACACAACCGGTAATCAAAAGAACGCAAATACCAATTTTCTATATATCGGTATAATGCACAAAACGTTAACTTTTTTTGTTCAATAATTTTTAACAAAACACATCAAAACAAGCTTCAAAAAGTTACATAGATGTATTATAACCTAACAGAGAATGGAAGCCGGAACCCGCGGTACGAGAAGCAAGTGTCATACCCACCGAAACACGAGGGCTGCACGGCCTTTGACAAAACCTTTTGCAAAAAACAATTAGTTAGAGAGGAATGAATAGAACGCGGAATGTTATATCAACGATAAAAGAAATAGAGAGGAACAGAATATTCGTTAGAAATTGAAGAAAAAAAAGTTACCCATAAAACCCAAGTTTTTACAATACTCCCTTTCTCATTTTCGGGTTTCGTATCTACCATATGCGCCGGAATCTTCATACAACTTACTGATTTGTATGAAAAAACCATTAAAAATTTGAAAAATTCAAAATTATACTATAATTATTATTTTTTTAACGAATATTTGATAGATCTTTTTGATCGTTGCCATGAGTCTGCTTGCAAAGTTTCAGCTCGATTCGATCACGGGAAAAGGGTTAAAAATCGATCGAAAGTTTTTTGTCATTTACTAGTTGAAACATTTTTTTTTCGCTTAAACTACGCGTTAAGAGACGCTACGAAAGGGACTAATAAAAACTTTCCAAAAATCTAAAATTATACTATAATCAGGTTTCGCGTCTACCAGACGCATTGAAATATTTTCATACAACTTAATAATTTGTATGAAAAAACCATTCAAAATTTGAAAAATCTAAAAGTTTTAATTTTTTTAACGAAAATTTGATACATCTTCTAGATCGTCGCCACGAGTCTGCTTGCAAAGTTTCAGCTCGATTGGATCACGGGAAAGGGGTTTAAAATGGATCCAAAGTTTTTTCGTTAGACAAGAAGACAAGCAGACGCCACGAGTTAATATAAAGGGAGTAAAAATAAGGACACAGTGCGAGACTCAAACTTCGTACAAGTAAAGAGATCGCCTGTGTGTACAAACGTCAAGCACTACTGGAAAAGCAAACAGAAAATTGGCCACAAACCGGCTCTTTCTATTCCGAGTGTCATTTTGTCCATCTTCTCGTCAACTGCATCTGGCCGATTATCACGTAGCGAGCAGGAACGAGGGCGGGCGAGACGGCTGGACCTCCCCACAAGGCAAGACGATGAGAACCGAAGATTAACCTGACTACGGATGAGTGAGATTAACAGTTTTGATTTAATGTTGAGGTAGGTCCACCGGTAATCGCTGCGATGATTCGAATCGCCGAAGCGTAAATTGAAGAACGTCTTGTCGGGTAACAGTAATATTAGATCTTTAAAAAAGATCGGATCGAACGACAAAATAATGTATTTTCCATTTCATTGAAAAATACACTTAGGAACAGTTATGTCATCAATTTATTCAATAATCGTGACCATAAAATTATTTATATTAAATGAAAATATTTCCCTGGCTGGAGCATGTTAGCTAAAACTACATTGAGAAGATTTGATTAGCCAATACGTGTAGAAAAAAGATACCCGTGTGAAATCCGGAAACAACAATAATAATATTTTTTCTTAATCACCTAAAGATAACCAGTTCGCTTAGGTTCAGCTATAGCGTGGCAGAGCTTTGGAACAACCCGGGCGCGCTAATCACTGACGTGTTAAATAAGCGAGATTTGAACTACTGACGTAACGCTCCGCTGTAAAGACGTCGGTGATTTTATTAAAATAAATGATATAATTAAAACAAATCACTAAGGTACACATAAATATTTCTCGAAGAAATATACACTAAGACTCGATCGTTCTATTGCTGGTGTAACGCGTTGCCGATTACACCACGGTAATTTTCAAAGTCAAAATTGGACTCAGTGAACTCCTTTTATTTGTTGGTGAGACATCCATTATTTCGCATTAAAAGCAATCATACTTTTATGTATTTACAATGCAACCTTTGAGTAAAACATGTTAGATGACGCCAATTCCAAGTTATGTATAAAATATACATTTTGAAGCAAGATGTTACACCGGCAGATTTTTCGCAATTCTCCAGTTCGTCAAGCATCTTTCTCCAGAGCCGACGGGCCAAAACACAGATCCGGTATCGGGAGCGTGTCCGCGCGGTGTCACCTGTGGCGAGAGAAGGCTCGAGCGGGAACTGACTGGCCTTGCCCCGAGTCGTCCCGCTAATGGCCCGGCCTTGGACCTTGAACAACGGGATATTTCGGGTACGGCCTCTTCATTATCCAAGGTGACCTCCGCGTGCTGCAGCAGATCCCTTTCACTCTTGAAACGAGCCTTCGAGGACCAAACTGAAATTCTCCAAACGCGTTCTTTGGAGAATTTCAAGGGGCAACCAGTCATCACTTTGGAATAAAATTATTTTAATCCTTTTGCTGATGGTTGTGTTTTTTATTAATCTAATTATCTTCATTGTTCACAATTTATTACATACCTGTTCAGTTGTCAGATAAATTTTAAACATGAAACAGAATTATTTAAAAAATAAATCTCTCCTTTATCCAGATTTTGTTATCGTTATTTTGTTTATCAGATTTCTGAGTATAGTACTGTGGGATTAAGTACAGGAGATTTATAAATATTAACTTATTCAGCCGAGTCATAGAAATCAGTCGCAGTCGACGATAATGTTGCAAATACATTGCTGAGCGATGAAAAACGGACTTACTGTCAGCTAATAGTCCTTGGCTAAATACGAAATAATTAAGCCGATTATCTCAGGATTCTCCTCCCCAATTTCTGACCTGCTTAATGTCACCTGCCTTATAAAATTATTTCGTATTTATGCGTATGTCTACGGTACACCTAGTGCGGAAAAATTCTACAATAAAATAAATGCGCATACATTTTCTTTACTTGTATATTATAAGCTTTATTAAATATTAATGTTAATTTCTGTCGTTGCTCAATTGATATTTTTAATTGCGAGATGTCAAATGTTACACATCATATGCGACTACTGTAAAGCTCGCTCATTTAAAAAAAATTAATACAGTCAATACAAAAGTAAATAGTTTTTATATTATGAAAACAGCATAGACATTTATTTAATATGGCTTTTTTTTAAATAAATTATTGTTAAAATATATAAAATACGACAAAAAATTCCTTACATACCTACCTACGGCTAAGCTTACAATAAATTGTATAATAAATAATAACGCAATTTGCAATGCTGTATGGGGGAAAAAAGGGACGATTCGATTCAAGCGAAAATTCAGGTGAGGTATTGAGGAAGCTGGTAAGAATATTTATGAACGAAGGTTTCATACTCGGCTATAAAAATTTATAGTAGAATATGAAACACGTCGATGAACATTTTAATAAATACTGAGAAATGTGATGAGATGCCGTTTTTCACTTAGTAATTGGTTCACCGATTTACCGTTAGATAAATCACGGGAGCAACAAATACATTAATAAAATGAATTAAGTGCTTCACACAAAGGAATAAATAGACAGATACACGTAGTTTTAATGGCTGAAAATAATAAGCAGTAAACAAACAATCCATCGGTTCTGTTGTGCTACTATCAATGCAGATGTTGGTTGACTATTTATTATATTAGGTGTGGGCAACGCGCAATGGCTATATGAGATCTGAAACGCGCACTTATACAATTTTTATTAGAAAATACGTGTACTGCTTTGGACTTTGTTGAAGAAGAAACTATATAAAACATTTAACTAAAGATGTGCTACGCCGCCAGGGTTGGAAAAAGTCCAGGCAATGATATAAACCTAAATCACGAAGTTACGAGAAAATTAGCTCTAATTCCTGGGAGGAATTCGACAACGGGCTTTATCAAAATTCCCGTTGCAGCGCCAACCGACTACCGAGATCGCTGAAGAGCCTCGAACTCGACTTGGACGATTGATGGACTCGAATGGATCACGAAGTTAAATGTTTCTGTAAACGTTTTTTGATTGCAAATAATGAGAATCACTTTATGGCGGAGCGAAAAAGCCATTGTAGATATTGTATAGAGTCAGTAAGCAATAACAATAAACCGCTTTATCTAGGATGTACCGCAACAAATTGGATAAACATTCAGTGCAGGCAGTCTGGCTGGACGACCCTCAGTCGATAGTCGTAAGTTTCCCGGTACCAGCCGGTCCTGGGACAAAACAATTCATCAATTCAAGTATTCAATTTTAATGACCGCTGTTTTAATAAAATTTGGGGTGTAAAAGCAAAGGCAGCAATATCCAAAAAAAATTAAAAAAATGTTTTAAATGCAGTCACCGAGGATTACAATTTTAAATTGTACTGAATTCTATATTTTATGTATCTATCCCTTTCAATATCATGTTTCCTATAAAATCTCAAATTCACTATATTATAAATTAGTACCTAATCCTCGATTTATTTTTTGTTTAATATTGCTGCCTTTGCTTTTATACTCCACAAATATGGTATCTCGTCATCAAGTACTTTTAAAACACGTTATGGTTTTAATTATATTTGATGATTCAAATAAATCAATACAATATTAATGACAGTGAAAAGTACCGCAATAAACGACGTGGTGCCCCTACTTCTATATGTAGTTAGATCTCGGTTGACGCTACTTGAACACGCCTTGCGAATGCCAGAGGAACGATTACAAGGATACATAATATAGCTTCTTAGCAACTGAGCGCCCCAGACTAACTTGGCAGATTGGATCTTGATGGATCATCAAGTACTGAAATAGTGCAAGACACGAGAAGATGGAGGCGCGTTGTCGAGACATGACGATAATAATCGTTACATTTTAATCTAACTTTTCAGTGAGATCTATATCCTCCCTTAATTATCAGGGGAAAATGTTCAAAAATCGCAACATTACAAGAAAATGTGACCTATTTTTAATAAAAATACACTACAATATATTATCAGTAAAGTCTAAATATAATATTTTTGTTATCTATCCGTAACTTGCTGGAATTACAGCTTTAGATAATTAGAGTGTGACCCGCAACACGCAAGGGTCGCTCACAAAACAATATGGTCTTCACATTTTTATATTATTGTTTTATTACATTTAGTTTTAGGTTTAAGCGAATAAAAGTCCTGCACAGTACCAGATATCTTTAATATCCCATTTGAAAACTCGGGGGGGGGGGGGGGGGCAAAGGAAGGAAGGAAAGGGGAGGGAGATCAGGACAACTCATTATTCTCAAACCGTGATCCTTGGCGCGTGTGGAGCTGCGCCACGATCTCCGAGCGCCGCGCGCCGCCTAAATCAGTTCTGGTCACTCAATCCGAATGGAATTTTGCAAATGGCACAAAAGACCTCATTCAATCGGCCACGTGACCGTCAGCCGCAGCCCGGTGCGCTGATGGCCGGGCGATGACGATCAATTTCGACCAAATAAACAAATGTAATTTATGAAAAATTTAAGAGTATGTTTTTTTGCCATCGCGGTTGCGGTCTTACCACCGCCATCATTCTCATCTCAACTACTACCGAGCACGTTTTCTTATTAAATTGTGATGTGCATACACACAAATAGATAATACAAACCTTGGCGTGAAAGTCAACGGTATGGCTATCAAAACATCCGATATGCTGATGACACCGTTTTGTTGGCAGATAATGTTGAAGACCTGTTACAACTGCCCGATAAAATCAATTCCACTGGCGAACTTTATGGTCTAAACGTAAATATTAGCAAGACCAAGTTTATAGTTTTTAGCCAAGAGAGTCATCCATACGTGTGGTGCCTTCAATTAAAGGGTGTGAACATTGAGAGAGAAAAACAGTTTATATATTTGGGCAGTATTATTACTGACAATCTGGACACTGATACGGAGATCAAATGCAGAATAGAGACAGCCCGTGCATCTTTAAATAAGATGAAAAATCTACTCTGTAATGACGACTTTAACTTGAAGCTCAGACAGAGGTTGATCAAATTCTATGTATGGTCAGTTCTACTTTACGGTGTTGAAGCATGGACGCTGAAGGTGAATACTCTTAAATCGCGTAGAGGCATTCGAAATGTGGATACATCGTAAAATATCCTGGACTGACATGACTAGTAATATTGAAGTTTTACGTAGAGAAAATACAAACAGACAGTTACTCAACACAGTAAAACTCCGTAAAATTTCATACTTTGGTCATATAATGAGGCGAAAAGTACTCCATTCTTCAGCTCGTCATGAAGGGGAAGATTGAGGGTCGCAGAGGGGTCGGAAACATCCGAGAGTATACCGGGATAAAAAGCGTGGAAGAGCTGTTCCGCACTGCCCTGGACAGCAAAACTTTCTCCCAGGTGATCGCCGACATTGGGGGGAGCCGACAGCGCACATGAAGAAGAATACACACAATACTGGGAACGGCATATCACAACAATATTCTTACTATATTCATAGCAAGCCTCTGAAAAGCTATCATACAGTCGCCCAACCCGGACACGTGGTGTAGGGCGGTGAGTCCGCCCGACTTCAACGAAACGTCGAGAATCGTTTCTCGGAAAAACATACGGTTCGTATAAAATATCCGTAACCATTTACAGTAAAATACGTCTAACTACCGTAATAATAACCTTAATTCGTAAATAAGAAATAGGATTCAAAAGTTTCTAGCCACACCTAAATATTCACGTAATTGTAGAAATAATGGAAGATTAGCTTACTAAACGAAGAGAGAGTCAATATCAAAGTGAGAAAAATCGCTAATTGCTCATCGTACACAGAATACGAAACAATACACGAAAACAAATAAGATCTTAGGGTAGAACGCAAATAGACTCACCTTTTATTGTATTTACCATCGAATTGAACTGTGATGCGTATTTTTTTGCCTTAAATGAAATATGCAAAAGATCAAACTTTTCTGGATGAGCTAATTTAAACAGATTGATGGTATACCTAATTGTAGCCGAAATTTTATAATTTAAAAAATTTCAAAATAACGTAGATAGTGTGTGAAATTTTAAATTGTGATTATCAAGACAAATAACAGGTTCGCAATTAAGACGGGATAAGTACTTACAATAAAATAAAGAGTAAATCAAAATCAATATGAATTATTAATATTTTTAATATTTAAAGCGCTAACTTTGTGGTTAGACATTATAATAGTGTTAGTTAAAATAGTATAAACCACTACCAGATTTTAGGTCTACCGGTTTCGGGACGTACCCATCTCTTCATCAGGACCAACACCACACTACTATGTTCACAACACTATACACCACAACCATAGTATTGTTAACTTTTTACCAATATTTATCACATGCGTGTTAATCTTGTCAAGGACAAGCATGCACTAGCAAGTTAGTCCTAGTTTCATAGCACAGGCGCTTAGCTTAGTTTGAAAATAGTAAGCATATTGATGTAACACGTATTCCATGTTCGCATCTTTATTTACAAAAAATAATAAAACCGAGAAAATAACTCAAAATGTAATAGAAATTAATAAAAGCCAGCTAACGACTGCAGTTTAAGAAATGTCGTCAAGTTAATTGATCTTTTTTACAAAGGATGGTCGGATAAAAATTTACATAAAATTTTGAATGAGGAATCTAATCAAGACTTATTTACTTCGACATTATATTCTTTTATAGTATTTAGTTTGGCCTTTTCATAGTCATTTCAAAATTTACAAACTCGTAGTATTTTTTTTTAACAAGTCAAACGTATCGGAACCAGCCGTGGAATCACACCGAGTACCTACCACGAAATAAACGTTAGTTCGTGTCTGCACATTTTAGTGGTCTGTACTATATCCCACTCCATATACGTATAGATAAACATTTTAATGTAGGGATGATCAAAGAAAGTGCACTAATGAATGATGCAATTTGTATCGAAACTACTGTAAAAGCATCACGCAACAAGGATGACGACCTCTTTTTTTGCGCAATTTCGCGGAATAAACTCCGAGAGCGGTACCCGCCGCAGCGCAAGAAACAACCTCCACGACTGGGTAATTATTCTGAAAGATGCCGACGAAATATAAAGTAGGATATAAAAGCGGGTTATAGATAATGATTAAGGTACGTTTCCTCGTTCCTGCATCGTAAGCGGGATCGAGAGCGGCCTCCACGCGCCGTCCACCCACATAACACGCCGCGGCCAACATAATACAATAAACCAACATTCATCTTGTTCCCTGACAACGCGAAGCGCTAAATCCACGCCCTGGCCCTTGCTTCTTCCCTGGAACACGAATTGTGTATACAAACAATAACAAAAGTTTCCTTCTACAACCTACCTCCTGCATTCCTCGATTTTCAATTACTCAAATAATATTTACTACTATTTCGTATTATGCGTAGTCGGAATCACTCGAAATAATTAACCTACAGTTAGTAACCACCAGACTTGTTATTGCCGATAGAACGCGTTATCCTTCACGCTACGGTATTTTTACTTTTACCTTAAACCTAATTTTTCTCTTCTCCTAGTGATCCGATGGTCAGTGGTTCGAGCCCCAGGATACCAGCAAGTTAGTCCTATGTTCATAACATAGCACACTGTGTTCGTGGTTTAGTCTGAGAATAGTAAGAATATTAATGCGACACATATTCCGTGTCCGCATCTCTATTTATAAAAACAAAAAAAAAATGAATAATTAAATTAAACATGAAAATTCACATCGTTTAAAACACTAAATTTTTGGTAACGCTAACCGGTTTCGAAACCACCGTTCATTCTTCAGGGTAAACTACAAACTAAACAATACAAGATATGAGCGATAGATATTTAATTAAAAATGAAAACCATAAAATAAATAGCCGATTACAACAGTAATAAATTTTATTAGTTTTGTGTTAACACTGCGAAATTATAATATTAATTTTTTCATTGCGTACCTATTCTCATACTGTGTCACTATTTCATTGTAATGTATAGAAAAAAATAATTGTTTTACTTTTTTGGCCGTATTAG
Source organism: Agrypnia vestita (assembly GCA_016648135.1). Lineage (NCBI taxonomy): Eukaryota > Metazoa > Arthropoda > Insecta > Trichoptera > Phryganeidae > Agrypnia > Agrypnia vestita. The sequence goes on along the minus strand of JADDOH010025026.1, from coordinate 96,411 downwards.
TAATATATATATTTTTAAATACTTAACATTACAACAGGCCATGAAACCCAATTAGCGCCGATTGTTTATCTTAATATTCATATTAATAAAAAGAAAATACTTTCTATAAAACTACTATTTATTGTATAATCAACACGTTTCGGGGGTCAATGGTCGGTTAATCAGGAAACAACACATGCTAAAAATTAAAATTGGAAGTACAGAGGAGTTGAATAACTGAGCTGAGGAACTAAGCAAACTTAAAATGTTACTAATATTTGTAAAAAGGATTTGATTATTTATATTTAATTTGTTTTTATTAACAAAAAAAAAACAAAACATGTGGATTATTCAATAAATAGTGGTTTTAGTTTAGGCAAAGTGCTTTATTTTTATTAATACAAATAATCTTACCACAAAATTATTTTGCTAGTACTTTTTAGTGAGACTCATATTATTAATGGCTTCATATTAAAAGTTATTTTCTCAATTTCAAATATATCATTAACTATACTAATTTTGAATATCCGTCCATATCTGGAATTACAACCACAACACTGACTAGTTACTAGTGAGGCGCGGGCAGCCGAGTGTGACACATCATTCAGCGCGGAGCTCAGGCTACATGGAAGGGTCGCGTCACCAAATTACACGGTCTTGACATTTATACTAATTTAATAATAATGTCCCGCGATTTTTCACGGGTGTACGACTAGTATAATTTTTTTTTATTTACCAAAAAACATGAAAACTTGCAGCCAGACTAATTTTGCGTAAATAGAGCCAAAGGTCACTCTGCAACATTCCGAAGGTGGTAATGAGTTTTTTTGCATACGTAGTAAAATGAGTAAAAACAATATTATACAGTAAATGACCTAACATTGTTCGCGTTAAGAAGACGTTTATGTAATAATCTTTATTATACAGGCATGTCATGTTGTAGCACAATTTAATTGAATACATATAAAGTTACGTGAAACCGTTTTAATAAATTGGCAGAAATACACACTTTCTTCGTGAATTTTTTCCCATGGCGAATTGCTCACAAAAAAAAAACAGAAGAGTACACACCGTTTAGATGAAAAGATTATAATCGCTCAGCAGCATTATGTTTACCTTCAAGAATATGATTAATTGCAGAGGCATTCATTCGAAAGAGAGCAAAAAAACTCAGGTTCCAGTAAAAGTAGCAGTAAGAGCCTCATTAAGCCGCCTTCAAATACATGAAATATTGATTAAAATTCAATCAGAGAGAACATATTATGTTCGTGCCGATCATTCTGGATACCACCTAGGGAGCTAGCTGTATAATTAAAACACATTACAAAGTACGGCTTCATTTGAATACAATTTATTGAACATTATCCGTCGGGATTTACGCTGTACTAAGCAAATTCGACTCCATAGAGCTGTATGGAGTCGAAACTTGGACCCAGAGAAGATCGGGTGGAGGTGATGTTGGCGTCGTATGCTTTGGATTGAGGGACGAACGAATGCCCTCTATTCTTCGAGAACTCCGCACATAAGAAAAACTTTCCACAACAAACGAGAAAATAATTATTTCATACTTTGAGCGTGTTGGGAATGGAGAAGGCAAGTAACTTAGCTTCTACTGACTTTGCGCTGTAGAAGAATAAAAAAGGACGACGTTGCTCACTTATGAGCCCGTCGACGAAGAGTGAGAAAATATTTTATTTCGTTATGAAAAAAATATTTATTTATTACAAAAATGTGTCTTAACTTAAAGCCATGTATCCACTAGGGGACAAATCGCGCAACATTCCGCGCGGCACGTCGCATCACATCTACGCTCATGTTTCGGGGACAATGACGCGGTCATTTGACGTGTCCACACCGGGACTCACATATCACTAGTCGCGGAAATGTCGCCCAAAAGGGTTATGATGATTAGTGCTGCGTATCTATTTATTCTAACGAGTTTATCGAAACGTAAGAGTAGAAAAAGGTGGTGGGTGCGAAAGTATTTACTGAAAAGGAAAAGAAGGATGGATATTCGATGCGATCTTTGAATGTCTGACGGATCATTTGTCAATTTCATTCGAATGACAACAACTGATTTTGAAAATTTATTACAAATGATCGGGTCTTCCATAGCCAAGCAAGACACAATATTACGGAACGCTGTTTTATATCACAACATATAGCATATGTAACTGTAGAGCATGCATCTCAGCTTGACAACATACCACGTGGTACTGACGCGCGGTACGATGTCCCCGTGTGCTCGCTCGGGTACCGTGCGCGTGGCAACGTTGCCGCGGCACGTACAAATGAACGTCTATGCCGCGCGTGATGTTGAGGGACAATTTGTTCCCTATTGAATACGTGGCTTAATTAATTAATTTATCAATTTATTAAATCTAATTAATTTAATTTGCGGAAATCGTTTTGAAATGAACGTCATCGCTAGAAACATGTCCAAATCGCAATATCTATGTAATCGAAAAGTATAAATAACAGTAATTAAGCTACGAGAACTACAGCGCCGGCGGACGAGGTTAAAGTGCAGCAATATGGGATACAAAATATTATTACCACCATCATAAATTAAATGACAGTGTTGCCACTGCTCTACTATGCATTTTATTACTATTTTAATTATCCACCTCAATAAATAGAAGATCTCAAGTTATCGACCTTACGCGAACTATATCATCAACCTGTTCCAGAAGTAGATCGCTACTTATCTCTTAGTGGTATAATTCTGTAAGGTTCCAATAGGGTAACCATTTAGCCCCGAGGATTTTTATTCATTTTAGGTGTAAATATATGTATATATTTTTTAATGCTGATGAATGTGCACATTGCCCATTTCATGCAGTCTTAATATTTTTATATGGGTCATTCTTAACAAATTGATACATAATGAATCGAAAAATAAAATACACTTCTCACTGTAGCGCATTCAAACGATATTTCAGAATAATTTCTCATAAAATTCCATATTATTTTTAGTACGTATGTGGGTATAAAAAGCAAAGGCAGTGATATCCAAAAATTAAAAAAAATATGTTTAATGCAGTCACCAAGGATTAATAATTTAAAATGTACTGAATTCTATATTTTATGTATCTATCATTTCTAAAATCATGTTTTCTATAAAATTTCGTATTCAGTACACTATAAATAATACTCGATGAATGCCTTAAATGTTTTTGGGATATTGCTGCCTCTGCTTTTATATCCTACATACGTCGAGTATAAAAGAAAAAAAATGTTTTGATGCAGTACACTTAGGATTAAAATGTAATGAATTCCAAAATCATGTTCCCTATAAATTTATAGGCTGTGGTTTCCTACAAAGTCTCAAATTCGGTGTATTATAAATTAGTAATCCTCGATGGCTGCTGTTAATTTTTTTTTAATATTGCTGTCTTTGCTTTTATACCCCACATATATGATACCGATATTACTTTAAAAAATGTATTATTTTTTAATTTTAATATAGAAGTACAAAAGAGAAAACTGGAGAAAAGATGTTCATATAACTTTTTTCATCTCTAGGTTATGAAATTAATGAAAAAAAAATTTTTTCAATACAAATCATCGAAAAAAAAAACAATACCAAAATTGATTACGTAACAAAATAAATAATAATTAAAAATCTGAGAGGTGATCAATGTATAGAGTCTTTAATCTTCATATTTCTACTTGACAATTTTTAAGATCTATTTTTGAGCATGATAATTTTGGATGCTTCAAATAAAACATTACACTAACAGTTTTTTGAAATAAATTTAAAAAGACATATTGAAAGCTTTGGTTCAACTGAATGTTACTTATCAACTGAAACATAGTACTGGGAATTTGTTAAAAAATATTTTGAATAATAAAAGTTATCGGCACAAGGTTTTTAAGCAAAGCATCCTTATTGTGTAAATCTGTTTTCAAATGCAAGCCTCTTTGTAAAACCCAAATATCGCAGGATACCGCCCACTCTTTACGATAACGATTTGTACTAAAAACGTTCAAATGTCTGGAAGAACTCAAGGGTTTCCAACTCGTGTCGGTCAGGTTTCTCCAGTGTTCATTTTGCAACGAAAAATGAACAAAACCAATGTAAAATAATACACAGTATGTGTACATTGCCACAATATACATATTTTATCATAGGATTGTGAGTTGGGTGGAATGCAAAAAGTTTTGGATTTCGGTTCGGATGTTGGGCGTATCGGCTGTAAACTCTTAAATTAAAAGGAGATATTTCACGGATGGAAATCTTCTTCATTCGTATGGTTAGGGGATTGTGTCTGGAGTTTATTGATCTAGTTCGTGTGGTTAGGTCGTGTTTGGTGGATTTCGGGGACAGCTATGGATTTAGTACAAATTATATCAACATCACATTTCGTTTTTTGTTTAGCTGGATACCAATAATACTAATATGTATCTACTATTCCGGAGGATCTTTTGAGGAGGCCAAGACCTGCCAGGAGTTGTAGAGCCGAGTGATGATCACGATGACAATACCAAACTGATACATATTATCATATTCTTCTTCCTTGTACTGTCCCAACTCATTGCCTAGGTAGGTTGTCGGGGTCGGCCCTTCTCTTTCTCAGGCTGTATCTTCTTCGGTTCTGGTATCGCATTCATCCAGGCTGTTTATATTGAATAGCGTACATATTATATATTCGAATAAATTCAAGCTAATTACAGCCACCCCATTCATAATAATTATTTAATATGCTTGTATTTTCTTTTATATTTCTTACTCACGAATTGTAGATCTTTTAGGTTCCTGGTCGTGGTTCCAAGGTATTGGAAGAATGTATGGATTGATGCGTATCCGACTTCCTCCGGATGCAAAACTAAATATGCCGTTTAAATAAAAACCACTCAGGTTGCAAGTCGTCACCGCTATTCTTTTGTTTTGCTTTGAATGTAATTGTCACTTCATTGTATATTTGTCGTGAACTCAACAAAATTTACAAAAGGTTTTAATAACACGAAAGCATTTTTTGCGAATAAACAGCGCTTTGTTTAATTTTGGCATTTATTTTTTTCGGTATAAAGCATTCGAGTATAGTTACACATGGATTCATCGCAGATCATAGCATGGATATATATTAATCTATGTAGGTGTATTGAATTTTTAAATATTCCTTTTTTATATTTTTATAGAAATTCTCACTATATTCAAATTAAGCTAAACGCGTATGCTATGAAAATAGGAAAACTTACTGGTGTCCTGGAATGGGACTCGAACCATCGACCATTGGATAAATAGGCAAGAGCCATAACCACTACACCAACAAGCTACTCAAATTATTATTAATCTTTATCCAAATATACATGTAAGCCGTATATTCAGAAAAGAAGATGAGTTAAATTTTGATGTGCTATCCATAAATAATTTAAATCGCGAGATTTATTGGAAATTCACCTAATATTTTTAAATATATAACATATTTTTGGCTTTATCACACGGCACACTTAGGCACACGTTAGTTAATACACATAATAAATAATCTTAGTATACAGTATAATATTTCGAATAAGGCCCAGTTGAAACATGTTGGATTGAAATAAAATTAGTGGAGAACGCAAAAATCTATGCTTTAATCGAACTTTTACTTAATCCAACTTGCTACAACCGGCCTGTGCCTACGTAAAAAAATAATTTTGTCTAAACCACGGAGAAGTGAGTCTTTTGTCTCGCATTCCCGAGAAGTGAGTTGAGAAGGTTACAAAAACCACGTTTATTATAATATTACACACCTATGTATGTACATTGCGCTTGTACATACATTGAATGTGACCATGAAGGTGAGATGATTGCAGTGTTCTCTTCTACCCGCAATAACAAAAGGACGAGGAGATGATCCTTTTCAAAAGTTCTGTTTAGATTGTAGTGAACGTAATGAGCTTTTATTACCGTGACGGGCAGCTCCATCACCGCGATGATTCCACTTTGGCCCTCTCGCGATTCAGACGTAAAACAATGAAGTGATTGAAACGAGAACAGTCACCGGGCACCATAATAGATTTGCGCACGCTAATTTATCGCGGCGTCTCGCGTTCGCTTCTCGTGCGGAGCAGAAATACCCATACATCACGGCCCCGCGTGTCGACACCCGTGCGCACACCGCGAGGCATCACTCCTCAATATGAAAACACATATCAAAAAGGGAGAAATGACTTACAAGTATTCCTCTCAGACAACGATGCATCAGACAGGGCCTTTCTAAATCAGTGACAGTTTATAAATCTGTACTGCGTACATTTTTTACGCAGCCGGGGACAGTCTGCAAAAAGCGCAATCATCCACGGCTGCATGTTAAATAACATCACTTTGCAGAAAGGAACAGTCTGTCACGCTGCTGTAGCTCGTCAGTAACATATAATACAAATGGACGTATTTCTGCAAACAGGATCCAACCCACAAAGTTACAAAAAATAAACCGTATACACCTAGTAAAGAGAAAATGATAATGATTGTTGATATTCTGCAATTATGTATATTATGGCGTTTTAAAACATGGACGTCTTTAATATTACCAAGCTCTATTGAGGTGTCATATACTTTACAAAAAAAATCGCGGTGCTGTGCAAACGACACTTACGTACTTCAGTAGTATAAAATTTGTTGAGAGCTACTAACTAGAATATGATGGATTTTCTGATTTAAAGATGAACGCTTCAAACGGCTTGTTGAACGGTAATGTTGAATAGTTATTTACAGTAGCTTGTTGGTTAGAACACTCGCCTCGTGATCCAAAGGTCGCAGGTTCGAACCTCACTCCGGACTAGCAAGTTAGTCCTATTTTCATAGCACAAGCTTTTAGCTTAGTTTGAAAATAGTAAGAATATTGATGTGACACGTATTCCGTGTTCACATCTCTAAAAAAAAAAGTTATCATTACTGAAACCCACAATTCCATTAAAATACATTGTTTTTATTAAACTAATCTTGAGTAAGGGTTTAAAATTAATTGTTATCTATCCTACCTTCATGATATTATTATAAATAGCCATCCCACGATTGAGAATTTTATCAAAATACAAATTTTACTAATTGCTCTTGATCCCTCAATTTTAGTAAAACTATTAATACAAAACCTACTTTATAAATTGATCTTGTATCTCGTACACGTTAATGCACAACACAACTCTTAAATTTATTCATAAAAAAGTGTATTTTATAGCACGTTATTAGTCATTTTACACCGTACTTTAATTTCACACTAGTACTATCTACCATGGTCATTAATAAATTCTTGTTAATCTGTATCTCGAGAAATAAAATAGAAAAATTTTATAAATAATAAATAAGTAAATCTAGAAACTGATTTATCTCAGAACGGTACTCGCGCGGGTTGGATGTTGTTTGCAGAAATACTTCCATGCGAACTCTTTAACAGTACGGGGTTAACCGAAGTCAAAATTGTCGGTAAAACAAAAGCAAGGCCGGTGCAGGCGATGAACAAAGTGTCGCTGCATGCGCTGACTGCACTTCCTCGTTCGTTATTTTGTATGCAGCCGGCAGAGCAAGAATTATGTTCCGCGAGGCTTGAAACAAATTATTCATTAGTGCGAGTAATCTTCCTACTATCGGATCTCGGGGAGAAATAATTAATACATTAAACAAGAATCATAAAGATAATAGGCACGCCATTGGCGTTATTTGTTCTAACGCATAGACAGTTTTACGTAAATCATATTTCAGACGGCAATAACAGGATTAAATAATAAACATGCGGACGTAAAACGCGTCGCCATTATTTTGACTATTTTAAAACGAGGCCTGTTGTATGGAAACACGACTGATTGGATGACTAGTCCTTCCCCCAAACTTCCCCCGAAGCTCTTCGAAGGCGATGGCGGACTTCTGACCACTCGAGTATGTAAATAAGCCAGATGTGTAATGTAATAATGTAAAGTCAGATATCTAATAACTAATGACATTCCCCGTCTCCATACATTCATGGGACTGTAAAAATTTGAAAAAAATCGATCAAAATTAAATAATGTATATCGTAATACGTGTAAAAAAAATTTAAAATATTTTAATTATTTTTTATATTTTAAATTTTTTTTTGTTTATTTTTATCATCTAATCTTATTTTTCTGGTGTATTGGTTTAATTATCTTTATTATTATTATTATTGTTTCACTTTATTATAATTTGTTAAAGGTTTCGAATTATTACTGCTTGGTTTTGTACTAATCATTGTTTATATATATATATATTATATATATATATATATATATATATATATAAAACAATGATTAGTAAAAAAACCAAACAGTAATAATTCGAAACCTTTAACAAATATATATATATATATATATATATAATATATATATATAATATATATCCTGTAACCTATTGGGCATAGAAATATCATAAGACACATAAAATAATAATACGGACAAAAGGTACAAATAATAATATTTAAAATGTATATTGTGAATTTCTCTTAAATACGTTTCATTTCTATTATTTATTTTTTAATAATTTACTTTAAAACGTGTTTTATGTAAGGTATATAAAAATTCTTGAACATTCTTGTACTGTAAAAGCCCTCTAGGACGTTGATTTATAAATAAAATAAAAATATATACGTATGTAAAAATATAGATATTTCTTATACTAATGGAACGTGTATTGATATTGCTTTAAAAATAATAAAATTCTATGAAAAAATACAAAATTAGATAAGATTTATTACTGGTACGAAGAAAATCTGCGATGTATATCGATTAAAATCAAAATCGATTTTGCAGATACCTAAAGTTGCGCAAGCACGGGCGACTCTCCCGCAAACAGCCAACGAGCACTGAACTATTTGGAACAGAGCGAGGAACCACTTGGCACGAAGAAAGATCGACGGGCAGAACAGCGATGCGAGCAGAAATGTGTGCGACTCATCGCTCGGCATCGGACAGAGGCGCACGATCGCGTACATATTTCAAATTGAAAGTGAAGGTGAACAAATGATCGATTGTTAATCAAAGTGGTTTGACACGGTATCGCAACATTCGATCGCACGCCACGCCAATTTGGCGTATGTTCTCGGAGGTACAGCGTTGGGAAATTTCGGCGATGTGGCGAAATACCTCAAAAATAATATCTCAATCGAGCACTGTACCCTATGGGATATTGCAGTCGATAAAAATCGTGAGTACTCATTAGTCAACGACGCAGTGCTGACCAAAAAAATAAATATAAAAATAAGATATCAAAGATCAGAATTACAGAAAAATCTCGATTCAACTGACTTATTCGTGCAAGAGGTATCGACTCGTCAGTAGGTAGTAAGTAAATGTTCCGATTGCGTACGTTAAACATTGACATACCCGTATACCTATTTTTACATAGGTTTATATATATATATATATATATACGTTTGTGCAGTAAAATTAAGTTAGTAGGTACAATTAATTAATAATGGTAAAACCAATATACGGACTATACGTAATATTATTTTCGTCGGTATTTATGGTACGTTCGTTAAAATTTGTTAAAAATAGCAGTGAGTTAATGAAAAAAAAAACAAATTTATTTGATTTATCTTGTTTAAAAAGAATTTTAAAATAATGATGTTAATTTACACATTATTTTAATATACACATTGGTCCATTAAGTCGAGGTCCGCAAAGCCAAGGGCTCGCTGTAATTTAAAATAGATAAAAGATAAACCTTTTTTGTGATATGAAAATTGCTACAGTCAGAAGTAGAATGAAATGTCGGAGTGGAAGGGCGGATTAGTTCATGAATACAACTGAGCGAAATTTGGAACAGATGGTATTCAATATAATACCCATGATGAAGGGGACTGAGGTGTCCAGGAAGAGACTGCCAGAATGTTTTGAGCAGTCTTAAAGATTAACTACGCAAAATTTGATGTAAATCGGTCACTAGGAATTATACAGAAAGACATACACACACACACACACACACAAACATCCAATTTTATACACTTGTATGCAGTGGTAGTCCTTAATAAGAAAAAGTGCCAGGGAGGTACCCCCCCCCCCCTTTGGTATCTTTAAAGAAAATTCTTCACGTTGGTAAATGGCACTATAAAAATTATCTAAAGTATTATTACATTATTAAAAGATAATTATATTAAAAATTGTTATTCGAAAAATCTATAATATGTAAGCATGAGTTTACAATAATTTACTAAAATCTGCAATCTAAGTTCATTTGACCAAAATGAAATCAAAAGTGTATCTTCTGCGCATGCCCAAAGAAATTCGGAACTGAAAATGTTGGAGGTAAAGAAATGATTTTACCCAGCAATAAATTAGCTTTTTAAACGCTAAAATCGGCTAAAACCATGTGCATGTCAATATACTTATAACATGTATATTTAGGGGTGGCTGTTAATTTACGTTAAGTTCTCAGTTAAAGGCATTGGATAAGTATCCTAGGTATTCCAATTCTTAACAAAAAATACCAGAAAATTTCCTCGTAATGACTTTCACGTTTTAAAAATGCTCCTGTCGTATGAATTTTTTCGCATTCGCGAAATATTATTCGCAATAAAGTGGCAGGGTGGCACCCTGGCTCGAAAAGAAGTGGCCGGGCGGCACCCTGGTCCCACCAAACCGCTGCCGCTGCTTGTAGAGTGTGTGTGCGACCGGGCAAATGAAATGAGAGAGATTTCAAACGATAAAGTTGTCGAGCTCGCATTATTTATCCGGCGCAAAACGCATGTAGCCGTCACGCATGAAACAACTTTATTGTTTACCACAATGGGCGAAACGAATGACGCGTGTTCATCTCTTTCGTCGTGGCTGACCTGAGATCCTCGGTCATGCGCAGTATCGTCGTCCTGGATGGCTTCCGGTGTGGAGTGTGCGGAGCCGAACATCTTGCCGGCGCACTGTGATCAGTTAGTGCTATTGCTAACTGACAAATTAATTATAATATTTCATGTCACAATTCTCGCTCAAAAGCATTATAGTAATAAAATACACCATATGTTAACACTAAAATATTCACACACGCGTGTTTACCGCCGTGTAGACTTGACAACGTGGCAAAATGGTCGCTGTTTTCGGTCGGACGTTCGAAGCAATCAATCTCGCCAAAGACAGCGCGGAGTACCAACGCGACTGTAAGTTTAATCGTTGAATGCTGGTTTACTCTATAAATTTCAAATGGTTTGAGGTTTACTAGAAGATAATAGTATTTTTCATGCGGTATTCATAACTGTTTACTGATTACGCAGAACCTTATATTAGGTCCTTACATATGAAATTGGCGTTTTGCCGTACTGGCAAATTTGATCTCAAATATCTTCTCAATGGTTAGGAATTCCAAATCCAAATTTATACAGCTATTTACTCATGTATTTGTGTTTTGAAAATCACAATTCATTTGTTTTTTCCTCAATTGTCTTTTTCTTTGCGTCACTCAGTTTACAAAATGAAAAACTTGAAATATCGCGTTATTTACGAGTACGAGTTCCACCGTGGCACCAGTGCTGCAGAAACGGCTCGAAGGATTAATGATGTGTATGGCGACGGTGCCGCAAATGAAAACACAGTGCGTTTTTGGTTCCAACGTTTTCGTTCTGGAAATTTCGACCTGCAGAACAAGCCCCGTGGACGGCCGGAGACCAAAGTTGATAATGAAGAATTGAAGGCTATTGTGGAAGCGGATCCATCGCAAACCACATCCGAGTTAGCTGCAGGCTGCGGTGTTAGTGATAAAACTGTTTTAATCCACTTGAAGCAAATTGGTAAGGTGAAAAAGCTTGAAAGGTGGGTACCTCACGAATTGAGTGAAGCAAATCAACAAACGCGCGTTGACTGCTGCGTTGCATTACTCAACCGGCACGCACAATAATTAAGAGATTTTAAATCGAATCATTACCTGTGATGAAAAGTGGATCCTGTACGATAATCGGAAGCGCTCATCGCAATGGCTGAACCCTGCCGAACCAGCCAAACCATGCCCCAAGCGAAAATTGACTCCAAAAAAGTTACTTGTGAGCGTTTGGTGGACTAGTGCTGGTGTCGTTCACTACAGCTTTCTTAAATCTGGCCAGACGATTACGGCAGATGTCTATTGTCAGCAACTGCAAACCATGATGGAAAAGCTAGCTGCTAAACAACCGAGGCTGGTTAATCGCTCTAGGCCACTGCTGCTTCATGATAACGCTAGACCACACACTGCACAACAGACGGCTACCAAATTAGAGGAGCTTCAATTGGAATGTCTAAGATATCCACCGTACTCTCCGGACCTTGCCCCAACAGATTACCATTTTTTTCGAAATTTGGATAACTTCTTGCAAAGGAAAAAATTCAACTCCGATGGGGCAGTCCAAACCGCCTTCAAAGATTTTATTGATTCCCGTCCGAATGGTTTTTTAGTAAAGGGATCGATGAACTACCTATGAGATGGCAAAAGTGCAAAGATAGCAATGGTACATACTTTGATTAAATAAATATATTATAATAAAAAAAAATCGGCTTTATGTTCCTCCCATACTAAACGCCAATTTCATATGTAAGGACCTAATATTATTATATGGTCGGCAAGAGTAACACAGCTGAGATGGTATGGGCACATAAGATGGAGACCACACGGTAAAGCAGGCAATGTCAAAGGCAAAGAGCTCCGGATAAATCAATGCTCCAAAATCCAACAGAGAAAAGGCCTGGATGAAAGCGATACCCAGAACCGAATAAGATACAGCCTGAGAACGAGAAGAGCCGATCCAGATCCAGAGAACAGCCTAGCTAGGCAATGAGTTGGGACAGTCAAGGAAGAAGAAAAGAAGCAGAACCTAATATTATACAAATAGTGAATATCTTTTTATCACTTTGTTTCTACCTTATTTTGTACATGTTTTTAATAAATTTGTATTTAGTAAACAATTTACGCGATTATTATAACTAATATTGTAAGACACTAATTGTGTTAAGTCTAGAAAATAATTTTGTCTATAAATGACATCAAAATTGACCACAATGCGGCACCGTCAGAACAGCATGCTGCTTGTTACCTGCAGCTCCGTGGCTTACACATTATTGGTTTACACGCTAATACCGATTTCACGCACATTTTAGAAAAAATACTCGAATTGAATACTACGAGTTTTAATTCGCCCAGCTGGCGAAACATGTTTGCTACTAAATTCATAGCCACAGAACGCGATTTGTTATCCTGTACCATAACTAACTGATGTACCGTTCACTAAGCGTCTCTCGATGAAGATAAATGATGACAATTAAAAACAACTTAAATAGAATAACGACATTTAACGAGGAATCATTTTTAGGCGTACACCGTTAGGTCAACTTCTAACTATCACAAAATAGAAATGGCTACATGCGGAGATAGTTAAAATTCCAAACATAAATTAAATAATAATGCCTCTCTCGTATAATACATCCTGAGAGTTTTTTCCCCCTCTAACTGTTTTCTATTGCGGCTTAAATTGAAGATCTCATCGGCGATTATTTTATAATAAAAACTCTCTTCACTATCATCTGAATATCATTATGCCCCGTGTCCATGATATGAGACACGATGAGATAAGTTTCAGAGATTTAGTTGAAATTGAAATTTAGTTACTCAGTACAGTGAACAAGTATTGAGATTTCGACCTGAAGATGAACTCAGAGATCACTGCTTGAGATTGGCGTTTGATTTAACAGCGAGTATCAAGACATAAACATTAGAAACCTAAAACTATTTATAATGAAAAGTTAGACAAACAAAATGAATAAAATATATTTTTTTTAAACTAGTGCTGGGGAGATTCAAATTCACCCAACCGATTAACGATCGATGAACTGAGATTTGACGTAGGTACAAGCGTGAAGTGAAACGCGAGACAAGTGGTGGTGGTGGAATTTCTGACATTTGGTGCCTACACGGTGGAAAAAAGACAAGAATTGTCTCCAACGAATCTCATGAAAGCGTAATCCATAATTAGAAATTGTTGTACATGATCATTACATTAAACAATTAATATGGAAAATATGCAACAAGTATAAGTAATTATTAAACTTACAAATACACTTTTTATTGACCCAAGTGACCATTTGAATGTTGATAGATTACGATGTCCTTTTAAATCGGTACGCTGAGCTCACGAGCTTTCAAATTCAGGTACATATTTTACAAAGTGCAAAAAAAACAAACGCGTTATTATTATATAGCATTACATGAATCTTTAGACGAAAGGTTTCGAAAAATATAGGTTTGATAATAAATGGCAAAGGTTAAAAGCGAAAATTTCAATTTCACCCTAATTTTTTTTAATTGTAGAAACTGTACTGATGTAGAAAATACTCGTAAAATTAAAAATAATCGATTGGATAATTTTCGAATTATTTTAGTTTTAATAATAATTATTGTATTCTTTGTTGTATACATAATTCAGTGTACATTATTTGGAGTGTTAAAATCTATAGCTTATAATTTATTGGTCTAGGCAGCAAAGTAAAACACTAAATTCGGTGCCCTGCCTGCTACACTAGTATTCTACTTTATTTTAGCATTGTGAAAAAACTTATAACCTGTAACTTATTCCTAAAATTGTATCTAGTCGTTTGCGTTAGTCTGAATATTATTCTCAACTTATTTTATTTATTCATTATTTATTATTAATTTATTGTAAAAAGTGAATTGTGTAATTATATATACCATATTCAAATGTTTACAAAATATTCATACTTTGTACTTAAATGTCACTCTAGGACCATCTATTAGGGTCATAATGACCTGTTGACGGTCTGTTTGTTAAAAAATAAAATAAAATAATTATGTTTAAAGTGCTGTTTAGAATGCGAAAAAATGCCAATTTATAAACTCCTTTGAACTCCGTTAATATTTGTAGTATTGACTTTTTGAAATTTTCAGAGGATATTCTCGAAAGGTTAAATACTTTTAGAAAACTAAAACTAAAAAATGTCAATCTCTGACTGGGCTTGACCCCTTTTAAATAATTTAGTTTACAGACATACATTTGAATGCGAGTGTTCTGAATCTGAACACGAAACTCAATTGTATCATTAATATGTGTAGGTAACATGAGACAATTGACTCAATTGATGTTTCAGGTTTTTTCTTTGATAATGTTGTACATACATGATTGTTGCCTTTGATTGTTATTACCTTTAGTTTAAAAAACGCCCAAACTAAGCATTCATCGCTCTTAGCATTTACATCTCAACTATGCAGTTAGTGAGGAGTTGCTCAGCTTGAAGGGCAATTATTGCAACAGTTGCAGTGATAAAATCTTTAAGATGAAATAACGAACCGGTCAAGGTGGCCAACTAAACAATCCCATTGCTCAGAAGGGTTTACGACTTAATTTTATTGCATCATTATTTTTCCCAAGTAGGGGAATGCGTATATAACGTACATTTCATGTCACGTATAATATACGGAGACGCTCAAGGCTAGAAACGAGGAAGACAAACATCCCGCAGGAGTCAGGGGTTACGTGATTGCTGCCTTCAAAACTTCTGCCTCGGGTAATTGCCGTAACAGTAGCGTTAGATAAAGGGAACATAAATATTTTTTACATAACTACACATTATCGACAGGTCTTTAATACATAACTACACATTATCGACAGGTCTTTAAAACATAACTACACATTATCGACAGGTCTTTAATAACCCTTATAGATAGCTAGCTGGTCCCAGTGTACATTAAAGTACAATGTAAAAATATTTAATTACAATTATGAGCAAGTTTTATTAGTATGAAAAAGATATTCTGCAGTCATGATCGATTGCGAATGCGAATAGTCAGATGTTACGTGTTGAATAAGCTTGCCGAATAATTTATAAGGCTACTTTAAGCATTCGAGATTTGTATCTTCAGAAGAATATTAAGAAGACAAAGTTAAGAAGGTGCTACGGTTCGGATAAATAAAGAAAAAGAAGTAATTAAAACAATATAAATCCGAAAATTTTAGTAACTACGACATGTGATGAGACATCAAGAGAAGTGCGAGATCTTGCAGCTCATAGTGCAATGAAAGATCGCTGGAAGTCGGGGCCCTGGAAGAAAGAGAACATCCTGGCTGAAGACAATGGTTTGGCTAGTCTACTGTAAAGCTATTGTGGGCCGTAGTAAATTCAGTTCTTATGGTCAACGTCCGTTGGACGGATATGGCACAAGAAGAAGAAGATAAATAGAACAATAAGATTTGTAGAAAATAAAATTGAAAGTTATATTACAAATGAAAGTTATATCTCATGTTAGTTGCGAGAGATAAAATTGTAATAAATACTGAGTTCAATGAAACACAATTATTAAATATAAAAATATACAAAATCCGCCTCCGTTACCCACGTTTAAAGATAATAATAAAAATATATCACAGAACTATGCCTACTAATTTAATGTAATAATGCTCGTGTAATAAATATTACTGAATATTTGGTTTGTAAATTTTAAGTGCAAACATTGCTAACCATCGGGGAAGTTGCAGGTCAGATGTACATATTCGACCGTATGTGACGATTTATTCTGTTTGGTAATACAGCGCGACGCACTATTTTCGGGCGCACTGCAGCGGGCCGCCGAGATCGCCAGACTTAACGGCAGCATTTTTATTATCTTATTTGACATTCCCTCGACATCTCCAAAAGGTGGGGGCCAAGAAAAAAAAATCGCACAAAAATATACACACAAATATGTTTCGATAAAAGCGCATAACTCACGTGGCTAAATGAATGGAAGTGAATTTCGGAATTTGCCCGAGAAGAATGAAAATAGACTGAATGTCGTGTAAAATGTAGAAATGTATATCTGCAATCTGTAGTATACATAAGGTATACCTAAGAAAGAAGAACTTTGATCGGCTAAGAAAAATAAAAGTTTTATTTTAAAACCCTTATTTTATCATCCCAACCCACATGATTAAGATACATCTTATTTTATATCGTAGATCTTACACAAACGTCTCCGGAAGAATAAAAAACATAATTAAACAACTTTGTATTAACCACTAAACTAGTAACTCTACGTCTAGCGGTTTCGATACCACTGTATCTTCAAATCAAAAAAAATGATTTGTTAGCTAGAATAAGTAATGGATAGTTAATTTGCGTCCGTCCTGATGAAGATATAGTGGTATCGAAACTGGTAGACGTAAAGTTACTAGTTGAGTGGTTAATACAAAGTTGTTTAATTAAAATTAATAATCATGTCCAACCACAATGTTAACGCTATAACCATAAAAAAATTAACAATATTTTGTATGTAGGTATGTTCTAAGAACACAAATATGAACTGGTCTATAGAAGGAGTTAATGATAAAGAACATGATACAACTTTAAAAAAAATGATATGTGGATGTTCTTACGGTGAAATCGGTGAACGTTGCATTGTGTAAAGCGATCACAAGCCAGCTAGTACAGGCCGTAAGCCCTGTGGCTACCCTTACATACATATGATTCCCATATAAATAGCTTCGTCTTTGTAAGCCTTCTATAATATTTCTTTAAAAATAACAACTCATGTTTTGTCATTTTAATAGAGATAATAATAATGACCTGATTGAAAAATTAAAAAATCAGGAGCGAATGTACATAAATCTATTTGTAACTTATCACATCCAATAGAATTCAAAAAAGGTCGTTAAAGGAGTTTGGAGTTGTGGAACATTTGAGTGAGGAGAGAACAGCAAAGAAAATATATGCGGCAGGTGATCAAAGTAACAAGAACAGGATATAGTAAAGGTAAACATGGTAATATCATGGAGGTAATGGCACTATCAAGTGAAAAAAAATAGAGTACGACCCTATAAGCGTGCATGAAACTGAACGGGGCAAGATTAAGTAGTATGTTAAGATAGAACAGTGCGGCGTTCTATTCTCTCTGATTTTCCTTGCGGGAACGGCATGATAAACGGTTAATAATAAATGTTTTTTCCTTTTTTTTTTTAAATAAAATAGAGGTGCGAATACGGAATACGTGTCGCATCAATATCCTTACTAACTTGATGGTGTCCTGGAATGGGATTCGAAGCACCGACCACTGAATCACGAGACGAAAGTCATAACCACTACAAGCTCAGTATGTATCTCAGTAATCCAAATTAATATACTTAAGAGTAGAAGCTAAGCGTTCAGAGTTGTTACTGTTAACTTGTTATTACTATTACTATTACTATTACTAACTAACTGTATTAGGTATCTCGGGTATTACATAATCTGTTTTTGATCACTTACCTACGTGTTACAGTTTCGCCTGCATAATAAATCAAATTTAGTGTTATCAATACACACTACATTCTCCATTATAACTCAATTAGGCTTAATCACGGTAATGTATAATGCAAGACACCGTTTTATTAATTACCAGCCTAAATTAACAGCGGATTTAATGCAAAATAACCAAAAACTTACTAACGCTATACAATATTTGTAATAAATTTATCGGCCAATCAATCGTTTTTTTTGGCCAGACGAAAAAATTATATCAAATCTTAAATTGAAATAAGGAGAGAAACTATTTTTGCTATTTTAATATAAAAATATTGTGTTTAGACATTTTTGATCAAATTAATAATTAGCTCTGTTTTTAATAACTTGGGGTTTATTTATTAAAATGAATCAGTTTCGGAAAAATTCCATTTCGTTTATCGGGATGATAAATAATTTCCGATCTTTAGTGTTGTTTTTTGTATATTTTATTATAATATTTTTATATATTAATTCAGTTAGCTACTAGAATTACTTTTTATATACATACATAAAAAAAAATGTAGACGGACGAAAATAATTTGAAAAGCAAAGTAAATATTATGAATAACCAAATCCTTTTTGTAAATAGTTACCCTCTAAATTTGTTTTCAAATTGGTTCCTTATTAGTTTTCCAACTCCCATATATTTATTTTTTGGTTTTGTCAATGTTTATACTTCCAATTTTAATTTTTAGCATGCGTTGTATCCTAATGAAAGGATTGGCCGGAAACACGTTGATTATTCAATAAATAAAGGTTTTATACAACGGGTTTTCTTTTTATTTATTAATTTATTAATAATAACTTTTTATTAA
This sequence comes from Agrypnia vestita, assembly GCA_016648135.1. Lineage (NCBI taxonomy): Eukaryota > Metazoa > Arthropoda > Insecta > Trichoptera > Phryganeidae > Agrypnia > Agrypnia vestita. The sequence continues at coordinate 77,419 of JADDOH010025026.1, read as the reverse complement.
TAATAACAAATACTTGCTCTAGATTAGTTTTTATATCACACCGATAAAGGAAATGGAAATTGCCGAATCAGGTTGGTTTTAATAAATAAATCCAAGTGATTAAAAACAAGGTAAATGTTAAAAGTAAAGCCTCATGGAAAATAATTAATTGGAAACATCTAAAACAGAAATACATGCATTAATAAGTTAACTAATAAAGTAATCAGGTAAACAGCGCTTAACTGAGAAACACCACCTAATGTCAGATTAGCAGCACTCGGAAGTATCAGGTTACTCCGGGTTAAAGTAGAGAGACCTCCAGAGAAACCTCAAAGAAGGGTACAGTGACGTCCCCAAGTAAAGTGTGACGTAATGCCGCACCTACAATTTTTTAAAGCTTCTCTAATATATTTTATATTTTATATTAATTCAGTGTAAAATATAAATAAAAATTTAGTTAAATTAGAAAAATATTAAAGTTTAAAATGAACCCAGCCGCAACCATCGAGTCTTTAATCATGTCGCTGTTATTTTATTGTTTTATATTACTGGCCGGTCTGTTTCAATGCAGTGCTCCAGCACTTCGTCGAATTCTATGGGCCTGGCCTATTGACATTTTCATATCGGATTGTTTTAGCACAATTTTGATAAGTTATTTATCTCTCAAAGTGTTCATTAACCCTTTGCACTCCGTTGGTGACAATAAGTCACCACAATAAATCCCTTTTTAACTCTGATGGCGATTATGTGTCCTAGTACCTATTAGCGCAAGTGTGAAAATTGCTGTTATTTGGATGCATCATACATTGATGCATACATCCCAACAATAATAATTTCGTTGTCTGTCTGTCCATAACTTCCTGTAACGTCCATAGCTTATTTCATAATTTTTTCTTTACTTTTTTCGTTTTATTCTTTAGGAATGAACATGTAAAAGTACCATCATTTTTTGACGGGATACAGCTGGTGTCAAATATTTATCATGCAGTTTCAACTGAGCATAAAATAAATCAGTTTATATTTTTGTGACGTAATAAAATGAATACGAATTTCGAACTAAGTGGGAGTGAATTTGTTTTTTGTTTGTTTAAGTGATGTTTGAAAAAGTGTGTTATGTACTTAGTGATATAACAGTGAAAATTTTTCGAAAACATTTGACAATAGGATGTCTAGAGACGAATCAGACGAATTCGAAGGACATAAAAAACGAAAAGTGGGTGTCCTTGCGTTACCAAGTAGTAGTTCGAGTTGCTGATGATCCGCAAGAGGATGAATGTGTGGTTATTACGTATGCACAATTGCTAACATTACATTTTCTTTCATTTTATAAAAACAATCCAATATTTTCCTTAAATTTGGATAAATTGCCCTGAGTTTGTTCTGGTATGTCATATCAAAAATCGTCTGGAGTTCAAGGAGTTAGATATTCTATTCCGTTTCTTTATGATAATTTTAATATTTGTTTTAAACCTATTTTTACGTCGCCCATTAGAATTTGCCGCCCTTCAGAAACACCTTGCCACTTGCCTTTGATCACGGGACGTCCCTGCGAAGACACAGCCGATGCGTGTGGTTTCCTGTGCCGCAACTCGGCACGATCACCTCGGCGAGATATGATTAGTGAAAGAAAAATAAGATACAAAACCGTCGAGCGAGGTTCGCGAGTTAAGTTTAGAAGCTCCTGAATAGATGTGCTGCACAATAATTGTTACATCCATGTCAGACGCATCACACTTATTTATGCTGGAGAAAAACGCTAGAAATCTTCGTTTCACTGTTGAGTCAAATTTTGACTGGTTGATCCTAACAGCAATCTATGAATTAGTTCGTCTGTGGGTGTACATGAGCAACATAACCGTCGTCTTCAGTGAGACTGCAATGATATCTTTTACAGGATAATCTATAATATTCAGAAAATGATAACCCATATCATTTTCATCGGAAATTTTTGACATCATGATAAAGACATATACAATAAAAAATAGAAACCACACAAAACAAAATAAAGAGAACAAAAAATATCCATACCTCAAAATGGGTAGAAAAATACGAGGAATACATATGTAGATTCGCGTAGTGAGATTTCAATTAAATCCTCATCACTTTGGTTAGTTAAAAACAATTGAATAATTTTCATGAATACTAAGAAGGTACTGAGTGTAAATGGAATCTGACGAAATTTCCCAGTAATACAACAGTTTACCGGCAATATAAAAATACGGGTTCGATTTACGTATTTTTTCGATATATGGATTTTTCTGTGCCTCCACGGGGTTAATCTGTTTTATTTTAACAACTTCACAACCAACGAAAAATTGAGCAATATTTGATAAATTGAGCAAGACTCATGAATATCGAACAATCTCCGGAGGAACTAAGCTGGACACCGAGGAAACATTATACGTGTACACGTACTTTAATCTACGAAGAACTTTAAGATTGAAGAAAAGGAATAAAGGAGAGAATGACCGAACGGCAATCGCCTAAGTAATAGCTGAACAAAGCTGGGTGCAGAAGCTTGGGATCACAAAAATGAAGCGGTGTCTTCTGCCACTATCACTGGAGAAAAATGGTTTGGAAGAGGGATCATCGGAGGGAAATTCTAGGTGATGCCAAGTCCCACCAGAAGCTGTAGAGTCAAAAGTAATGATGATAAATTAAAAAATAAAGCTTTTTATGGACGAATAAGCATAATAGAATAGAGTAGCTTGTTGGTCTAGTGGTTTTGACTCCATTATGGCATCTGGTTATGACTAATGATTCAATGGTGGTTAGAGCCCTATTCCAGGAGACCAGCAAATTAGTTCTATTTTCATAGAACAAGCGTTTATCTTAGACTGAAAATAGTGAGATTAAAGATGCCACACGTATTCCGTATTCGCATCAGTATTTTTTTAAGAAACAAGTCGATAATTAATTATTAATAAGAATTGTACCACGCATACTGACTCGGGTGTTTTTAGTATTGATAAGTATCGGAAAACAAACAGATAAATTCGTTTTTCTCGGTAGCTCCGCAGTGACGTGCGTGTAGGCAAAAGCTATCTCGATCTGAGTAGATTCCTGTATTATCTTTCTGCATCCAAACATGAGAAATGTGCGAGCGTGGTGGCTTCTGAACCGACTGGGTAACTGGATATCCGTGACGGTGCTTGAAGAAACATTATCCCAGTGTCCTATTGATGCACGGACCTGCACGCAGTATACCACGTCCCCCCTGAAATCGCAACTGCACGCCCTTTTTTATCAATTACTTACTTATCTGTGCACCCATAATTTTACAGTTTTACCCGAGCAATTATATCATAATTTTATTGCTGCCTTTATAATTTAAAAATATGTATTTTATATATATAAACAGCGGTGTGCAGATAGTTCTTTGAAAAAAACCGTACTTTTTACGCTGAAAAAAATAAAGAAAGGGACGTTTCGTCGTGTGGAATGAGCGAAAAGAAAATAGCAAAGAGTGTATACGAAGCGAGCGTTGAAGGCGAAAGGGTCTCCGCAAAAGACCTGACATAATCAGATAAACCAGATTTTAAATCAAAGATACTTAAAACAGTACGTTTATTAAAGTTATAGATATAAAAAACTAACCTATAGAAACCAAGTTTTTATTTCCCTTTCTCATTTACTAGTGGAAACAGGTTTGGTGCTTAAGCTACGCGTTCGGCTCGAGTCGGGCGATGCTACGAAAGGGAGTAATAAAAAATTTCGAAAAATCCAAAATTATATTATGATTATTACTTTTTTAAACGAAAATTTGATAGATCATTTTTATCGTCGCCACGAATCTGTCTGCTAAGTTTCAGCTCGATTGGATCACGGGAAAAGAGTTAAAAATCGATCCAAGGTTTTTTCGATAGACAAGCAAGCAGACGCCACGAGTTAAAAGAAAGGGAGTAAAAAAAAAGCAAGTCACACATTCTACTCCAGTGGAAGATAAATCACTAACACAAATCACAAAGTACTCCACACACAGCAATTACGAATAATCATTTACACATAATAATCCACTGACTGACATTTAAGACTACGAAAAATGATTTGTTACTCATTTAAAAATATCTACCTACACCTTAATGTCAAACACTAAACATATTTCAATAATTAGATTCTTATTGAAAATTTTTGACAGTTTATTTGCGTACATTTCTTTGATATTTTCAATGTTTATTCTTTGAATTTATTGTTTATAAAGATGTATCTTATATAAAACAATTATATTTACGGACACGCGAGGTCCATGGGTTAAATCGTTTTATAATAAATTATAGAAAAACTTCTAAGAAAAAAATAACATTTAAAAGTTTTCGAAACTGAACGCCCACGTTTCAGAAAAATAAGATCCCAGTTATATTAAGACAAAAATAAATATAAATGCAGAACCACTCACTACTGACTGCATGGACTAAAAAATGATGCATGTCGATGCACCACAGTATTAAACTTCCACATCACAAAAACTTCCTAGGTAGGTAGGTTCCATCTCTTCTCGTTTGGGATGTTAGACGAATAATAACGCTGACTGACCATCCATCAGGAAGATGCCATTGCAAGCTAGATATCAAGTAAAAAGTACAAATCTGCCACTGATATTGGATTTGGATAATATAATAATAATTACTACTACTATAATACATTCATCAATTATATTACATTCATCAAGCTCGGTAGTCGACCAATACATATAGCGTACAAATAAATTTTTAAAAAATCGCGGAAATAGTTTTGAGTTGACTAGTTCAAAAACATATACATATGTCCACATAAGCAAAATTTTAAAAACATGGTGTGACTTGAAAGAAGTAATAATTATTTTTGTTTGGGTAATCCGGAACACGGTTTCCAAAACCTAGTAAAATCCATTGAAAAAAGTGATTACAATATCCAAATAAATTCCACAATCTGAGTAGTCCACCGCGCAGAAAATATCAAATTAAGGACATTATTATTCCACTTTCAAAAAATATAGAATAATATCCGATAATATCCGATAATATTTGAAGATGTTTGAAGTGTTGTAACTGCCATCAAACTGTGAGACACCGATAGGGAATGTGTGGAGTTTGAACATTATCTGAAAACATGTTGCCGCTGTCGGGTCTAGCGGGGACTGGACGAGGTCAAGAACCAAGCATCCTTTGATCCGATGACAGACTTGGCGGGAGAGCTTGGACCCGAAATAAATGCCGCACGGCCAACGGTCGCAGCGAGCCGCGTCACAGCCTGGAAGAGGGGTGGAGGAGAGGGGGGGTACTTAACGAATATCGCTCGCTGCCGAATGTACATAAACTAAATTAATATCAATGGATAGCGACCACGTATCGAATGTAACGTTTCTATGGCGCACATCGACTCGTTGAAATACGTCATCGTTTTAATTTCATAAACTGTCGCCGTGCTTATTATGTACAATAAATATGAGTAAAAGCGGTATCGATTACATTAATCGCACTTGTGGAAGTGAAAGCGACATTCAAAATGCAATTATAGTTCAAGCGAGATTCCAAATAAATTAAAATAATTGATATCTACTCTACAGAGGTAAAGTTTGTGAGTTTGGAATTTTGTATATTTGTAAGTATTTATGTAGGAGTGTAGGAGGTAATCTCCGAAACTAACTCATTCGATTTCAAAAATTCTTTGACCAATATTTAGAATGGACTATCAGGGTAGAGCTTCAGACAGTTTTTCAAAATGATATTTTTGAAAAATCTTCGATCACCATTGATAAAAAACTTAGTTTTATATGAAACTATTGTTGATATTAATTAGTTCATTAAAGTCGTTAAAAATAAGTAAAGCGTGTAAAATTAATAATATCTTAAATACTAACCAAGAAAATTTGTATACTAGTCTTACCGGAAAAATATTTCCTATTTCTTTTATCACGCGGTGTTTATTATAATTATATGGTTAGGTCGTTGAGAACAGAAATTATTTTAATGAATTGATAATTTTAAACAAAAGAAAATATGTTTATGCTCAGGATTAGTTTTACATCGCCTTAATGTAGGAAACGAGTTTAAAATTAAAAAAAAAATTAAGATTCAACCGAGTCATTAAAAAAAAAATTTAAAGAATGTTTTGAAAAAATATAAGGGAAAGGAAGGTTAATAGTAAAATATGTTCACGAAGCGTGCTATTCATCACGAAATATTTTCTCTGCAGAAAATTGTGCGGCGTCGATACGCAGAAAATATCTCTCACGCGTTAAAAATCACGAAGTCACAAGACATCGCAAGTAAGCCGGAGACGATTGCAAACATTTGCATAACCATCACCGTGAAATTGTTTAGAGGCGTCTGACAACGTGACAGCGCAGCGGTAGAAGTGGGGTTCCGCGCCTCGCTCCGGGCTGGAGAGGCGCTCCAGCGGCGGGCGGCCCGAAATAGGCGCGCTCCAGACGGCGGGGAATCCTCGCAGCCGGAAGCCAGACCGATCCAAAAATCCACCGACTTCGCGGCAGACCGTAGGTACCGTGAAGTAGCTCGAATCGCGAAATGGAATTTCCGCAGGAAAATTTGGCCGAGAGGAAAAAAGGAAAATAAATTTAAAATAATCTCGAGACAACACGGCGGCACATACCGCATTGTTGCATCATACCAGAATAATAATCATTTCTAAAGTGTTATAATTCGTGGTGGAATTCCATTTTAATGATTAAATTAAACACTTTTTTCTTTTTTTCAGCTTTTTTTGTTATTTATTATTTATTACCGTGCCGGTTTCAGACTATCACAGCTCGTAGCCATCTTCTGACTGGTACATTGTTCTCTTAAGCTACAGCATTTATACAATTGTATACAAGAGTAAAATGTGTCTACTGCGCCAGACGCCATGTCCTGGCAACACCGGAGGAGCCCACCAGACCGACCAGCTGCCGAGGCCGCGAATTTTGGCAGCCACTTATGCCGTCGCCCGCATCCGCTCTTGTTGGAAGAATTATTGCAACCGTATTTTTGTAATAAATATAAATTTTGAATAATATTATAACAGTGATAAAAAATTTAAGTACGAATGGTCTTAATATTCTCTTATTATTTTTGATCAACGATAAATCTCCCACGAAATTGCCTTGTATCTGGTGAGTAGAAATACCTACTTACACGATAATCATAGTCAGTATGTTATGTTTAATGATTTTATATAATTTCAAAAAATTATTTGATGAAAGTTAGTTAGTTCTCCCCTTATTTGTTGTTAAAAACGTATTTTTACAATTTTACTAGTAATTGTGGAATCAATAATTTTATTCATACAGCAAGAAGTACGAATACAATCAATCTAAAAGGAAATATAAATAATAGTTGAAAATAAACATCGTTATTTAGGAAGAATTAATTATAACTTCAATTGTAAAAATTTCAATGAGGGTATAAAGCAGATCTGCTGCTATAAAACTATCAAGATCTCAAAATCGACAACATGTTTCTATTAAATGGAATCACGCTTTATGAAATATGTCTCCAAATCTACTGTGTTCATTGCCAGGGCTTTGTAACCGAGGGAAATGGTGTGTGGTTAGCGCATTTTATTGCAAGTGAATAAGTTAACATCACAAAGCACATGCCGAAAGTACATAAGATTACAACCAACGGGACAGGTGTCTCGTATTGTAAATGTGTGTATGTGAAATATATATATCCTACCTAAATATGCCTAACTGGTGCTTAACTTGAGACCTCGTCGAATACCAGAGACCAGTTTGTTCTCCGTAGTGCCCCAACTTCGCATCGCGGCGTATAGTTTGGGATACACTGGATTATAAGAAAGAAAGTTATCGCCATTCAAGCTTAACAAATTTATCCCAATAACGCTAATAATTCGTACACGGTACAGCGTTTAATATTTATGTTAGACATAATTACTTTAAAAATTACCCACATTTGCAAAATGTATTACGACTCTGAAAATGTAATGGCATTAACATAGGTATCTCTTACTTTAACCATATTGATACAAACTAGAATAATAATTATTAAATATAAAAATAATTGTTAATATTATATCGACGGTCCCTAAGTAAACTAAGCCACTTACAAAACACTAATTTTGCAGAAGAGCTGTTTGAAGTTTGGCTTACATACAAAAAGAGCGTATTTGTTCTCTTTTTAGGCAGTTTGTTTCTCTGAATTTTTTTTTTCGAAATATATAAAAAACATCTCGTAAAAGCTATATTTTTATACGGAAAAGTAGGTATGGAATTCTTTTTGGGTGTTCGTAGGACTTACAACCTATCGTAGGGCTAGCTTAAGTGATCACTTTATACAACTTAATTTCACCCATGATAGACTGCCATATCTATCAAATTTTTGGAAGTTGTATATATGTTTAACTTGCACAACTTGTTTCCTATGTGATATGTATTTTTACTACCGCCACCAGTCGAAAGCTCTGTCATTCCCATAATCCAATACAGATGTCACTATTGATAATGAGATATCTATATTTTGATTGGAATTTTTAAAGCAATATCCTTTATATAAGATTATTCCAAATTATTAACTAACACTAGAGTTCACCTGAAAATTATTCCAATTTTTTAAACCAGTTTCTATATATTCAGAATATAGAAAAGTCTATCATGGGTGGAATTGTGAACGTTACATAGTGTAAAGTGATCAATTAAACCAGGCGTATGACACGTCATAAGCCCTATGATATAACTCCCAAAAGGACTACCTACATTCCCATATAAAATATAGCTTCGTCTCTATGATATATCAATAATATATCTTGAATAATGATGTCCCTCTGGGGATAAAATCCAGTATCGTGTTCTTGAAAAATTTGAAGATACTCAATATATTTTGAAGAAACACTTTTTTTAATTTTGTATGGCGGATAAGAGTGGTTTCTATGTATAGGTACAAAAAAAAGAATTTTTGTTGGACGTCAGGGTTTAAATAGGGAGCGTCGATACCATATCAAGCGTATTTAAATCGAAAATAATAAAATTTGGTCTTTACAAATGGTCAGTCCACTGTCGATCAAAATTTATTATAAATCTTCATCGGTAACGAGATGAAAGTAAACATCGAGTATTTGTTATTAGTAAAGTAATATTTATCCACAAGATCGTTATTTAATCATTGTTTTTTGTGTACATCAAAAATGATTACCTGTCGATAACTGAAATATGTGAATATGCGATAAGATGAAGTAAAAAGAGGTTGAAGTATTCCGATGTGACGTAAAACATCCAAAAAATGTGTAAACATCCTCGTAAAGTTTTATTGCTTTATTTGAATAATTTTTTTAATAAAAACCCCCCGCCGTGTTAAATGCACACCTTTTCACTGTCATGTTTTTTTATATATTATTTTCACAACCTTTCAGAAGTGTCCCTAAAAACGTGTCCCGAGATATGGCGGTTCACTTCGTTAATGGCGAGATAAAAATTCTTTCGAGAGCTCGTTAAAATGTAGAGTAAATAATGCGGATGGAGTCCTATTTGATCTAACTGGTACCTACTTTAGCAAGACGTTCACGCAATCGGATTGCAATGTTTATTAAACACCAAGTGACACTACACGTTGAAGTTAAATACTGCGCGGGAAATATTTCGAATATTCACATGTACTTACGTTGAAGGAACTATGTTCCTAATTTTTCTTACTAGTCTTAATCTTACTACTATCACTAATACTAGTTCTAATCTTAATAATCAATGTGAACACTAAACATGTTTGTATATGAAAGAGGACTCGACGGAATTCGGAGAAACATTACGAAAGAAATTTCTAAACATATCAACACAAGATTTTAATGGCGCACATATAAATAGAAAATATCTTGTGTACATAACCCATGAATGTATGTACGTATGTTTACATACTGCTAGTGAAAGTCATTAGCAATTTTGTGGATACAATTTGTTTTAATTTATTGTGGGTTCAACGTGATACGTGTTCGGTAGATGGGTGGTATAAAATCGATATGGTCCGATCGTGCTTTTATTGACATTGGCCTTTTTAGCAGCAAACATAATTAATACCCACTTACGCGCATGTATATAAACAACTCGGATGTATTTGTAATATAAAGTATTCGGTATCCTTACAAATATATATTTTCATTATTAATTAAGAAAGGTACGTCAGCAACTTCGTAAAAAGATTTTGGCGTTATTTATTCTGTGAATGAATCAGAAATACAACACTTAATTAATCTATACTGTATATTTTTATTCAATAACAGAATATAACTAGACCCCTTTTCGGGCAGTGAACGATTCGAAGAACACCTGATCCACCAGACGCATCTTTCCCAATGCGACACGGTCCTAGACAACCAACACGGTTAGACGTACCGGTCTAGTGGACGTCAAAAAGGCAGTCATCGTTTTAACTCGTTCCAGAACGACATAACTGACGCTACATTTCTTTTTACTTACGGGGGTCTGAGCAACGGCAATTCAAAACCTGCGGATCGAATCTGAGAATACGACTAGTCTCTCCGGGTACCATCGGATACCCGGCGCGGCGGTCTGCTCGCGGGCTTTACAGTTAGAGTTTAATATACGCGGTCGATGTGATTATGAAAATACTATGATGATCGGAAGCTTAAGCGAGGTTAATTAAATATTGGTTGGTTAAGATACTTTCTCAAAAGAAATCTGTGATAATCTGTATTTTTGCAAGAAAAGGGACACCTTCCTTAAACGAGCGTTGCTTAGGGAGATGTGTATACAACCAAACGTAGTTCCATATGTATTAATGACCGACACAGAAACTGAACGCATTAATGAAACGTGGGATTCCATGGCTATTCATGTAAAACTGGTAGATTTAACCGTGGAAATGTAATAAAAGATTATTAACGAACGTAAAGACTGAGAACGACAAAAATGAATACTCTGTACTTGAATTAATAGCCATTAGTTGCGATGTGGCTTCACTTTCAAAAACTCATTAGTTTAATCTAGTGTGACGTGAAAGAGAAATTTCAACAAATCAGAAAGTCGGCTAAGAATGGTAAAAAACTAATTTCTTCAAAATATCCACTACACGCCGTCCAATAAAAATTGGTTTACGAATGACCAAAACTGCTGGACATTTTGCGGTCGCCGTGGAAAGCCGTCAGCGGGCGATACTAACATTTTTTTTGACCACCATATTAGATTTGAGAATTTCAATCAGACGATAAACCTGTAAGATACAGTTTCGAAACGTCGTGAATTGTTAGTTGTATTTACGGTCGACATACGCGCCGGACCGAATATTTTCCCAGGGAGAAATAATCGAGTAAGAACCACAATATTGACATCCATCCATTAAATAGGCTATGCACAGTGTTACATGTTCATTCAAACTTAACCACGACAAGTTGAGATAAATGGAGACTTGATTTGATATAAAAAACTGAATGGTGGAACATAATGATCGAAATTCTAATCTGCGCGCATGTGTGGCGATGAAGCCGTGAGAAAATCCAATGGCATTCAGAATCTTGACTTTTAATCACGATATTTAAAAATATTCAATTTGTAAAAATAATAATTTTGAATCAAGTTTTAAATTAAACACGTGCGCACTTCAAAATTAGTGAAGAAAACGATAAAAAGATATTGATGGCTCTTTTATTTATTTATTTATTTGAGCAAGAATACAAAAACGTAGTTATACGTCTCCCACAATCATAAGTAAGGACAACACAGGTACGACAATGATAATAATGATTAATTTAACAGACATAGATAAAACTCAGTGATAATAAGGAGGAAAAGAAAACAGTAATAAAAAGTATTACATATATATGTAATGCACATTAACAGAGAGCACACTGACGGGTTTCCAGTATCTGCCTCACCATACGAAGATACTCTTCATATTATGCTCTTGTGAATACTGAAGAAGAAGTACCTGTCCTGAGCGGCATACAGGTTCTCGCGAGGATTGGGATGTGATTCACACTGCGAACTGGCTAACTGGGTCATCATATCTACGGGCCACATTTTGTTTTTCGGCTTGTGTTTCAAAATTGTCTTCTGGTGCCACCGGCCAGCCTTGCCCCTGGCGAACTAACGGTACGGCCGAACATGGCCAAGCGGCATCGCGTACTTCAATTATATTATCTATCATTTATATTGGCTCTCCTTAAGCAGATTGTTGCGGCTGAGAGACCTACACGCTCGGAGGAAACGCTTTTGAATTTATTATTTCCTTAAATGAGGTTAGTAACGACTCGTACCCAATCACCGACTGAAGGAATTATTCACACACAATACTGATATAACATCAATTTATAAGTGTTGAAGCGTACTAAGAAGTCTATTTTACATTATTAAATAAGACATTTTAACGCAATACAAACAATTTTTCACATTTCCTTCACTTAATCAGCTGATATCGCCGAATAGATGTCGATTTTTTTAGAAAAATGGCGTTGCATAAATTATCCATAATTATAATAAAATCAAGTGGATCACCATCCAATGAATGGCTTCTAAATAAAAGGACGACAAACTGAATCTACGCTGGTTCGATGATACGAAAATTGTGTAATTGATGCTCTGGTTGTTTAGATATTATTCGCGAATGAAGAATAAGTATTCAATATTTTTAATGTATCTTCCATATCCTAGCCGCATACAGTCAGTACTTTAAAACAAGTTGTAATGAAAAAAATATATATGGCGTATATTCCAATCTCGATTAATATAGTATTATTCAGGTTTAATAATAATATTCCTGTCAAACAAATATTTAATTTCGCTTTATTTCCAAAATACGGTATTACTTCTATTACAATATGATCTTCATTTTAGGGTCTTGGAAAAAGTGATTTTTCTCGTGTTCACTCATCTTTACTTTACTTTACTTTACATCACTACTTTAACTATGTACACACACAGACCGGCAATGTGCTTTTCGAATGTTTTCTCTGTATTTATTTCTCGGTATTAATTATTTCTTGAATTAAATTGAAATCGTTTTCTGAAAAGTAGGTACCAATATCATATTATAAAAATAATATATATCACTACCAATATAACTTACACGGCAATTGATGATTTTTTAATTATTTATGTGCGCTGTACACATTTTCATCAAAAATTTAATTTCCTAACAATAATATAATATAGTAATTTCAAAACTATTTTAAAAACGAAATAAAATAAAAATGAAATGAGTACCTACAAAAAACACGTTTAATGATTTGAAATGAAACAAAACAAGAAACAGGTAGCAAGAACATGGGGTCTCCGGCTATAAACTTCTATTCGCTTTGGAATCCGCGCATAACTTCTCAGGTACAAGACACATTTTATGTTAATTAATGTCCAGAGCAAATTTACACCTTCGATCGATCGTGGAGTCGCAAGTTGAAAAAAATATGACAGCCTGTAAAAATATAAAACCCTGGTGAGGAGAAATAGCAGATTGACATGTTACATATACGCATAATACGCGAATAAACCAAACATTAAAATTTAAAATGTGCTACAAATACATAATGGAATGGGAATGAAAAGTGTCTCGAATCTCGTCTTGAAACTTGTATGGGATAGAACAGAGTTGGCGCGGAGCGAGCCGTCATCCTTGTATATTGTAAGCAGAATGACAAATTGATAAATGACTTATTTCCGAGACGAGAGATCAAAGTCTCATCCGCTGCTGTCATAATAATTCATATTATATTAAAAAAACGCATAAATATTCGCCCAATTGAACTGAAACTGAACTGAACTTCTGAGTAAACATTTTTTAGTATCGAAATTCGTAGTATTTTGGCGAATTCTTGTCATTTCGACGAATGTCTATATTCAATTAATACAAACCTCAAAATAATGTTTTGTTTACAATTTGTTTCAATGTAACTGTTGGGCAAGGTACTTCAAATTAACAACATTCCACGCTAATAACTAACAAATAATTAAAATGTTTTATTATAGCTATAATTATCAAACCGAGTATCTAGCTCGAACGGGAATTGATATTTGACTGTAATTAAATGATAATCACCCATTATATAACTGTTGGAATGTACAATCCGAGACGATTTATTTACAGGACAACATAAATCCATCAGAAAGGGTATGTTTTTATTTTTTTCTGCTCGAATTTACGAGTTAAACGTATTTATCTAATTCATGAAAAGATACAATATCTAAACAGAGTGTTGGGGGTGTTTTGTCGATGAAATTGATCATATTTTGTGCTATTAAAGGCTATGACACCGGTCACCGGCCACCAGATACACTATAATAATCTCCGGTGATATAGATAGAGAAATTAACGATTAAACTTACAACACAACGATAATCTCATTTTAAATAATCGGTGATTGCGTTTCTACTAATCGAGATAATAAATTGATGAATAATCATGCGAAAATTGAAACAATCATCAATTTCGACAATTGAAATAATATTGCATGTTTTCTTTTAACACAGGAATAATTAACTATACTTCAATTATTGTACACGCCCTACAAAAACACAAACCAAAATAATACAAATTTTAAAACATTTTTCTAGTATTGCTTAATTTAATAAAATTAATTTTCCTCTTGCAGCATATGATATAGCTCGTGTCGATATGCAACAACTTTTCGAATATATTAATTAATCAGATCAGCAAATGCTAAAATATACAAATAATGACAAATTCAAATTATTTGGATATAAAACTACGCTAAAAAGTTAAAATGTCTTATTTTCATACAGTACTAGCTACAACCCGTTAAAAATAACAGTACTTTTACATGCCGGTTCCTGAAGAACAGTATTTACATTTACTTATTTATAGAAACACCCATGAAATATTAGATTTTTCTTATATTTCCCCTGCCGGCAGTTAATGGTTCTATTTTAAACCCTGGAGATTGTGTTTTTGCTAAGTTCTATATGTACTATATTTTTGACCGGTCACGCAGGCTTGGCGATAGCAACATCGCTAAGTTGCGGCCGGTTCGGGTTTGCCGGCCCGGGTTTCAAACCCCATCTCCAGCCGTTTAATTTGTTTTTTTAACCGAACGAAATTACGGACGAACGGACGGACAGACAGACAGACGGACGGACAGACACGCGGACGGACGGACATACAGAAGGACGGACGCAGAGACAACGAAATTATTATGTTTGATTATCTCTTTTGAAGAAGAAACTGCGAGTTTAACTACTACAGTTTAACCACTTTCGGATTTATAATAATAAATGTGAAGTTTAATTCGATTTAAATTACATTCGTGTTCCAATCATTTTTAAACGTGGTTGAAACGATGTCATGGACGCCATTATTTTTTTTTTAATTTGGATGGTTTAGTACACTCATATTTTGAGAATACATGAACCTAATAAATACTGTACAAAAATAAACCTATTTTATTAGTATACAGGTGTCTCGAGCTAGTAGCAAAAACTTCGGGGAGTCTTCTTCATTCAATACTGATTACTGCAACATTACTGCCTGAATCCGTACCTTTTGAATTCTGAATTTAATTAGTGTATATTATAGATATCTCACAGAGACGAAACTGTATTAATTATGGGAAAGTAGGTATAGAAGTCATTTGGGTGTACACAGGACTTATGACCTGTCTTTTTATGGTTGGCTTAAGTGATCACTTTACACAATTGTAACATTCGCCATTTCCACCCATGATAGAATATACCATGCTTATTCATTTTTTGTAAGTTGTATATATGTTCAAATTGCGTGGAAAGCTTTCATATATGAGTTGTAAGCGCCTTTTCCATGCGGCCTGTACAAAGCCATTTTCATTCCCCTAAATCCCCACAGATGTCGCTAATGAGAAATTATCTATAGAGAAAATATCTATAATATACACTAATTGATTAATAATGTCTCTGTGACATAAATCCAGCACTGTTCTGAAAGATTTGAACAAACTCAAAATATTCTGAATCTGAATTTAATACTCTTGCAAAACGCCTCTAGTGGCAATAAAATGTACATTTCAGTCAACCATATTGTTTCACGTAGTGAGCGTCTGTCAGAGTTTACGAGAAAAGCAAGTTTACAAAAAGCTGTCACCGGAACAGCTGTTTTTTTTATAAATAAAATATATTGTTGTACATATATCAGTGACATAGGACATACTTCTGTTAAATTATTCAGAACAATACAACGTCACTGCAACAATAAAACACGCATTTATTGTTATTTAATTATAAATTTAGTTGTGTTAAAAATATTCTGGTCATAAAAATGGGACTGCATCTGATCCTGGCGCCACCTTGCGAAATTCGTTCAAACAAAAAAAAATTGATTAATAATATTATAATAATATACAAACAAAATTCTCAATATTCCGTTCTTGACCTTGGACTCGACTTCATTGACCTTGGCAAGTGAGAGGACAAACCAGCGAGCAAGACTTTATAGGAATATTATAATCTGTCAACCGGCAGCTGCCCAAGAGCCCATCTACTGTAAAATTTGACAGAAGAAGAGCTGCACTCGACTCATACTGCATACAACAATGCATACTGATTTAATCTACTAATACTTTTAAAAAAAATGAAACGTCCGCTTCGCCTTTTAAAAATTACTTCCTATTTTGTTTACATTAAAAAATTAATATGTATTACGTACACTATTTTTTGTAAAAACCCTTAAGGGTGTTAATAAATAATATAATATGTTAAATAATATAATAAATATAAAAAATATCCTATATGTTATAAATGTCAAAATTGCTTACTAAATATTATCAAAGCAACGATGATTCAAATAAATCTGTGATTTTTTTAGAAATCTGCGCATTCGTCATTATAAGGGCTTATAATTCCTACGATTTAGGGCTCGCGGTGCTGACGCCGGGCGTCGTTAGAGCTTGCATGCGACTGCGACGCTAATGAGAATTGGTGTGTGTAATCTAGGCTGGGGCTAAGTGTAATTTTTGTAGAAACAAGTGTCCGATTAACGAAAGACATGCTCCCATTTTTTGAGCGATCGTAACGGTTGATAGGTAGTCGTGACGCCGAGCTCTCCCGCCCGCCAGGGCTGCCGTGGTCCGGAGTCCAATTCTTGGAACAAGCAAACTTCACGTCATTTTTAATTAATATCATTTTTATTTTATTGTTTTTCTTCAGATTTAACGATCTTTAATTAGTCTTCGTAGAGTTATGTAAAACGACGTAAAAAATCTGTTGATTTTATGGATATGCATATATTTGAATAAAAATGAGAGATATCGCCAACACAATGAAATGGCAATAGGTAGACCATATCGCTGAATGAATGTACAACCGCTGGACGAGTGCAGTCATTCAATGGTACCCGAGGGGAACAAAAGGCCGATAGGCCGCACTAAAACCCGCTGGACTGACAAAATCATCAAAACTGCGGAAATACGTTGCGGAGAATAACAGCGTTATTCTTATAATTAAAAAATATATAATAATATAAGTTAAAACAAATTAATAATAATATAAGTTAGAGACACTTGTAGATACCTCCATCCGGTGGTGAATAGAAAATGGTTGGTGATGATGATGATGATACTTTAGCAGGTACGTTAAAAAATATCAAAAATGATACCTGGAAAATTCAGATGTCAATTTTTAATTAATTAATCTTAGTTTGGAATGGCCCTTTAAAGATTGAGATAGATTTCGTAATGTAATCGTAACTAGGGATGGGTCGTCCACGTCCGTCCATCGACGAGACGATCAACTAGTTGAATTCGTCAACTTTATAGATAAAAAAATAAATCTATTATAATTTTGTTTACACCACTTTTTATTGATTTTTTACATGTTTCGGGAACAATGTTCCTTTTCTCAGATTGAGCCTTAAACTAAAGTTGACAAATAATACAGATATATTTATTTATTAATAATGTCACCACAAAGTGAAAGCCTGACTTTGAAAGATTTATTCTTCAATAAATTTCCTAGATAACATCTCAAATGTAAGTATTTTTAAATTATGTATTTATTTATAAATTATAGATAATAAATAAATGTAAAGGTTTTTATCATTTTATTTAACTTGTATTGAAACGAATGAATTTTTCGTAATCGATTTGAGTTAGTGTAGTGATAGTCCAACGTTTTCCAAAAAATAAGTCAGATATATTGAAAAAATTCAAACTTTGATGTCGCATATCTCTATAACTATTGATATTAGGTCATGATAGCTTTCGACTCATAATGAAGGCAGGAATATAGTCCTCCGAGATTATTAATGTTTTCCATATAACCCTGTACACATGTAATGATATGTACCTAATATATTTTTTTATACACACATTACTGCTTTGTACTTATTAATATTTTAAATTTTTATACTCATATTTTAATGCTTATACCCAATACTTTCACTGCTTATATATGTAGTTTATATTTATATTTTACTGCTTACACCTGATATTGTTGTGTATAGAAAGAAGTGTGTAAAACAATATGTAAAAGCCTATAATGTGCGTAAACAAATAAATAATACAATATTTATTTTTACATATAAGCACAAGTAGCGGTTTTACTTTCCCCGAAACTATATTCCTTCGAACTTCTCTAAATTTTAAAAATTAACGTAATAAAATAGCCAACGGTTGAGCCGTCGAGCAGCGTCGCGTCGAACCGTAGACAGTTGACCATCGTCCCGATGTTTAGATAGAACGTCCGCGACGTCCGCGTAACGAAGTTGACGCGTCAACTAGTTGACGAATTCCACTAGTTGATCGTCTCGTCGATGGACGGACGTGGACGACCCATCCCTAATCGTAACTGTGATTTATCATCTGATCATATTGTTATCAGCTTCCGGATGATTATAAATACTTTAAATTTCGTTACAAGTTCGGTGAAAAACGTAATTTCTAATAACGTAACTTGTTATTGCGGCGCACCTTGTTGGAACCTCGCGATGGCATTCGACCCGAGAGGTACCGAGAAGAGCGGGCGGCCGAGTGTTGCGGCAGCCGTGCCAGCCCTGGCGTGTTTCGCCAACAGGTTTATTTGGAACTCCGTCAGGGCAGCATCCAGTTAGCGCTCCTAGGTTTTTTATTTCAATTATTCCGCTGTTTACATCTCGCAGTCGGACTTATCTACGACCACTTTGATGTGCTGCAGTAAATATATGGTACCAACGGAGACCGAAAATGGAAAAAATAAACCAACCGGATTTAATAGCAGCGCAATGAGCCGTTATAATAATTCGATTTAATTATTAAATGTTTCCATTTTGGGACGACGTGTGGGAATGGGTTTGCATTAAAACATTCCTGCATTTTATACTACCTGCTCATTTCATCAACTTGACTCGATTTCGTAACTAGTTCGAGCGTAATTTGTAATTTATCTAGCTGTAATCCTGCGTTATTTGAATGCAAAATTTCTAAACCCTTATTAATACAAAAAGAATGGTTTATTACGTCCATACTTGGAATTTTAATTTTTAGTAGGTATACCTTATATCCAGATTAAGGGACCGCTGGCCCCGAAACATGTTGACAATTCAATAAGTTTGCTAAATAAAGTAACAATAAAATAATTTTGCTGTGTTTGAAGAAGAAGTCAATAAATTGTGGTTTATGCAATGTGTTTTCTTGTCATTAATATTATTTTTTAGTTTCAAGTACTTATCTATCAATAAGCGATATGCCAGTGACACCGACCTTATTAAACACTGTCGACATTATCATAGGTTAGAAATCGAAATAAATAAAAAATAGTTAGAAAAGAAATAGAAAGTAGAAAAATAGAAAGGAAAAGAAATAGAAAACAGTTGGTAATATGTATTATTTTTGAAAAAAAAAAGATTTGAAAAGTAAAAAAATTGCACCTGCTCAAAAATAAATATAATAGATTACTCGAGATGCTCCAAAAATATATTTTTCATAAAATAGTTACCCCGGGGTTACCAATTTCGTAATAAAATTAATTTTAACGATATCAATAATTAATTCATACAAATGTTATAATTATACGTATAATATTACGCTATACACGTTTCTACATCTTTCTTTGAGGTATCAATCTATTACAGTCATTAGCAACCTAATGATAATCTGTGTTAAATAAGAATAAATTTATAAAAATAATATTCAAAAGTGAATTTAAAGTGCTTAGAAATTTATCCGCATATAATCGAAAAATCAAAAAGGTACCTTTTTGTATTTTTACAAGCAAACAGACCAGTTTTATTAAATATTTCTGTGTAAACATTGCGAACTGGCAACCTTAAAATAAATAAAATATGTTATCGTGATGTTTTTAACATTCAGTTATCAATAAATAATAAATTATAATTATCACAAAATTGAAAATTATTGTTATTTACTTTTTCAATAATAGCAAAACTGACTTTGTAGTAACATTATTAATGTGGTTTACCACTATTTATTGAAGTATCAACATGTTTCGGGGCTAATGGTCCCTTCGTCAGGATACAAAAATTAAATTTTCTTAGTAGACATTAACAAAAACAAAAATAAATATATGGAAGTTGAATAAATAATTAAGAACTAATATGAAAAAAAAAATTAAAATTTAACTGTTTGCAAAAAAGATTTGGTTATTTATAATACATATTTAATTTAGCATTAACACTTTTTCTAATTTGTAATTTATCTAGCTGTAATCCTGCGTTATTTGAATGCAAAATTTCTAAACCCTTATTAATACAAAAAGAATGGTTTATTACGTCCATACTTGGAATTTTAATTTTTAGTAGGTATACCTTATATCCAGATTAAGGGACCGCTGGCCCCGAAACATGTTGACAATTCAATAAGTTTGCTAAATAAAGTAACAATAAAATAATTTTGCTGTGTTTGAAGAAGAAGTCAATAAATTGTGGTTTATGCAATGTGTTTTCTTGTCATTAATATTATTTTTTAGTTTCAAGTACTTATCTATCAATAAGCGATATGCCAGTGACACCGACCTTATTAAACACTGTCGACATTATCATTTTTTAAATAATGACGTCTCATTTTTAAAGTATGGTGAGTGGTGAGATAATACAGTGAGCTAAACACAGTGGCAACTATTGATTCCGGGGCGTATTTAAACAGATGGGTGGCCATTTAAACTGTTTGCGTTCAATTAACTTTCCAAATACAATGGAAACTGTACATTACGAATCATTCTCACTGCTCTTGAAAACATCACATCATCGAGACTATTTAGTAATATTTTGTGCAAAATGTAATAATAAATAATATATTCAAATTATAATACTGTGACAAAATTATAACTAATTTCTCACATTGTTTCATTTACTTTCAGCTATTCCTATTTTTTTTTTTTATACATATTTTCTCCGCTTTATCATTTTTTGTGAAGATTATAATCTTTAAATAATAATTTAAATTAAAACCTTTTATTTATTTTTAAAGCTAAACTATTGCACATATTTTTTTAATAATCAATCGGTATAACACATCAACGCATCAGCCCTGATGATGGACCCTGCAATGGGATCCGAAACGTCGGCCCGAAAGGTCGTAACAACACGGCATAATACCCCAGTAAACACAAACTTGAATACTCTGAGTGGCCGTGAAAACCTAAGAACATTCTTAGTAAATTTTTAATTTTATTATTTACTTATATATTTAATTTAAATAAATATGGAAGATAAGTAAATAAATGTTTTGTTTTTATTTGTTATGGAATTCAACACACGTGCGTTATAAATAATTAGTAATTACGATATTGAAACTAATGTAAATATAATAATTTCGTTGTCTGTCCGTCTGTAACTTCGTGTAACGTCCGTAATTTCCTTCGAATTCACGACAAAAAAAAACGAGGGAGCCTTACAGTAGTAGTATATGATGTGTAAACATTTGACATCTCACAATTAAAAATATCAATTGAAAGAAACAAAAAATAATATCAAAATTTAAAAAAGCTGATACCTATATGTTTATTAACGTTTTATTAAAGTATCAACGCAATGCGATCATATTTATAAGAAATAGGCACGTGACATACACAGCGATTAAGTTTACAGTGGTAGTGCCGAATAAGCGAATAAAATAAATTATAAAATTGGTAACAAAAATTATTATTGATACAGAGTAACACGAACATCTCAAATTTAAGAACGATTGTTGCGGTTCTTACGCATTAATGTGTTAACAAACATCATTCATCTCAGATTAGTTGTTGACTTTATTTAAAAAAAACACATTTAAATAACGCTTAACCAATCTCTAATGTAGAAATACATTCTTGTTACAAAAGGATATATACATATGCATAAATTCAACATACCAAATATTCTAAATAAAATTAAGGAATGCTGTAAATATCCCAACACAAGAACAGAGTATAACACTAATAAATACAGTTAGTCTTTTCAATAAATACATTATCAACATCAATATTTGCGATCGCATCGTCTGTCCGGCGGAAACGTAAGCGAGAAATATTTAAAAAAAATAAACAGCGACGATTACAGTTGTATTAAAAGATAATAAGTCGGAATGAGCCGGCAATGCAGAATGAAATGATGATAGCCGGTGTCGGACTATCATTTGTAGCACCGTCATCCCGCCATTATACTACTCGTAGCAACGGGAGAGACAATAGCGGAACAACGCGGCGCAACGCAAGTCATACAACCAATCATAATAGTCAACCGCGGGACTTGTTACATTCAATACGGCGATTGTATTTTATACCTAAGATATCACGTCGATGAAAAGTATCGAATGCATATTTGTAATGTAGTAAGTTCCGCCATTTGTGATCCGGTCCATATCGAGGTTCTGTCTGGCGACGGCGGACAAACACAACCGGTAGGTTCGGTTTGACAAACGAAAACGAGACTTCGCTTAAAATGTGAATTTCCATCGGTTCAAAGTAATAATGCGTGAAATCATAACGCCTACGAGTATACAAATTGCTCTCGATTCGACGACTCGGACTTCCTCGGATTAAAACATCAACTATGCAGCGAAACATCAATCATGACAGACTGGCATTCCAGCGCACGCTGTCAGGCACCTTCGTGTTTTCCTCGAATATCACGGACCGCCGAATCGCTCTTTGCATATATTATACAACGCAGCGTCATGCGTCCACGATAAGTTCCTTATTATTCAAGCCGTACCGCGTTGTATTGGAAATCATTGTCTTCGGAGCGGGTCTCCATTTCTCTCATTGTAGTCGAGCGACATGATTGCTTGTTACAAAATGGACGGAAAAAAGTTGTAAACAGAGTTCCAACAATAACACGAGATGTTTTGAATATCGAATTCGCAGTCCCACAGTGCACAATGTGGCGAAAGGTAGGTATTGTTTGCGCAAACCGGCGCGGCATCTGACAATGCGAAATTACGTATGCAAATAATCGACAACTAACGCAACAATGGCCACGTAATTACCTCTGGTGAGGTACGGCGGGTTATTGAAAGCCCGAAAGGGAGAGGTGGTGGAGTGCGTGGCGCGGCTCGCCCCGGGAAGATGGATTTCCAGCGCGGCAGAAGTGAAACGGCCGCGGCGATGTCTCGATCTGCACACGCACACGTGTCGCGCGCGACCCGCACCACCCTACTGGCAACTGGCTAAGCACCCCTTTCATCCAGAATCCTTTTATTGACACATATACTCGTGTAGATTATCTTGTAATGTTTCGACAGCTTTATTACAATGAACAACACAATTTATAAAATCCCAATAATAATAATTCCACTGTCTGTCCATAACTCATTAAATATAAAAAATTCTTCTTTTTTTATAAATAAATAAATAATAATTCTTTAGGAACCGACATGTAAAAGTACGGGTTACAGTTAGTGAACAATAATAATACTTACGTATTCTTTTTTTGCATCGATCTATATTTCTGTATATCTAATAATCAGGTAAAATTTGTACGCAGTCCTATATTGAATATTTTTCCACTTAACCACTATTCCTCTTCTAATGACTTTGTAACTAAAAAATTAATTTTATTATTTGTTTTAATCTTCTTATATTCATTAATTACACCTACATGTTTCGGAAAAAACCTTTCCATCGTCAGGGTGTTCTATGAATGTCAAAATATCAAAATGAATGATGTCTTTTGTTTTTTGGTTTTCTAAATTATTTTTAGAAAAAAACATGGAGGTATAATTAATGAATATAAGTAGATTAAAACACATAACATAATTAATTATTTAAAAATGCAAATCTACAAAGTTGCTCAACCAATTGAAAAAAAAGACTGTATTTCCCTAATAAAGTCTCTTTGCCAACTTTTTTCTTCAACCCTCTCCAACATTAATCTATATTTTAAATTTAGTATACAAGTTATCCTGAAGAAGAGAGAACATTGTTGTCGAAACTTATAGATAAAGTGGTGTAAAAAAATATTTTATTTATGTCACCACAAAGTAAAACATTGTTTCGGAAAACTGTTCTTCGAAAAATTAATGAATATTTGGTTGCAAATGAAATTAGGTCACCAGGTCGGAAAAGAAATGAAAAATAGGGGCTAACAAAATTATCTTCACTTTAGGACGTGCTGAAATAAACACTAGCCGTGCTAAATTCACATTAAACAACTCTAAAAAAAATCTAACTTGAAACACCTAAAAAATGTACAGCGAGAATAGACCGTTAATCAACAACAAATAAAAACTAACGGCGCTGGAATATTTTGGCGTTCTCACGGCGCTCGTCCTGTCCGCGGCGCGCATTCTGTCGCGGGACGACAGAGTTTGGGCCTTTTATTGCCGTACCGATAATGCAGATCGGCGAGATAAAGTGGCGGATGGCGATCCGTGATATCTCGCGAACGGCCATTTGTCAGCGTGAAAATTTTCAGCAGATTTATCTGCCGCACGACACCGGCGGACGGTCGCGCCGCGCGGGAGCGGACCGAAGCGGAGATCGCAATTACACTCATAGACTCGTTTTCCACGGCCGCGGCGTTATTGGCAACTTTTTTGCGTTACTTTTTGTTCGGACGGTTGAAGTGTGAGGATCGTCCTGTCCTCCGACCCGCCGACCGACGGTCGCGACGCACCGCGCTGACGATGCGTCGATAGATGTTCGCGAGGTGCGCGAGAATCATAATTCCCCTTCGTGCGTGTATTTTATTTTAAGTATAGATATTTAAAAAAAATGGAAGTGTATAAATTGATTAGTAATGATTGTAATTATTTTTATTTAGGAAAAAAATTACATAAGAATCAATATATATTATAGATGTCTCACGGAGACGAAATTACATTTTTATGGGAAAGTAGGTACGGAAGTCCTATAGGACTTCTATACCTACTTTCCCATAAAAATAAAATTTCGTCTCTATGAGACATCTATAATAATATATCGATTAATGATGTCCGTGTGACAAAAATCCAGTACTGAGTTCTGAAAAATTTGGACAAATTCAAAAATATTCTGAATTTATAGAGGAATAAATATTATTTACAATTTATTTTATCATTAAGACACTACTGATAATTAATTTGTCAATAAGTGTATTGTGTAAAAACTTGTAAATCTAGATCTCATTCCTTAATTGTATCTCTATTTTTTCTGAATATTATTTACAATTTATTTGATCACAAAAGGTGTTTTGTGTAATTATATCATATTCAACATGTTCATTAAATATTTATACTACCGGATGTAACCCGTCAAAAATGGCGGTACATTGGTTCGCGTCTTTGCTAAGCCTTAGTATATATTTATAGCATATTTGTGGCGATGGCGTGGCTTCCAAGATCAACGAAGTCTATCGCGTGACACGCGACAACTCTTGGTACATGAGGGTATTGCGAATTTGTTATTAGGTTAACATGTATTACACGTTCGAATATATTATACAGTTGCCGGCAAACTTCTTGAAATTTTTTGGCGTAGTGGGGGAATGCGCAGAAGACAAAATTTGGGTCTTTTTGGTGGAATGGTTCATGCGCAAACTTCCCCCCACTACGCCGTAAAATTTCAAGATGTTTGCCGGCTACTGTACAATAGTATTATCGTTATATTAAAAAAAACAGTTTATTGAGAAACTGAACAAAAAGACGCTCCAAAAAAGGTACCTACATAATACATGAAATAAAAAATTGCCTTTTTATTTTAAAATTTAAAATAACATTTTTACTGCTAATTTAATTCTAAAAACAAACTAATGTGAAGTTATATAATTGATATCAAGCCGTTATAAATATGATATTTTTTTATTTATCTTGATGTAAGAAATATTATTGGTTTACGTTTTATGCGTTTTATTATCTTACCTTAATGTTTCATGCTCTTAAAAAAATTGATTATTTTTATTAGTAATATTTATAAAACGCTTTGGAGAAATAACGAATATGTTGTGTATTTTCCTTTTAATAATGTTATCGGGCTTCAAGCATTAACGGCGCCAACACAATTCCAAACGTATTCCCGTTACCGATTGGTTTCGACTGAGGTGACACATTCTGTTTGTTGTATGCCAGATATAAATATTATATAATAATATCAACAATCTGGTCGCCGTGTTTACAGAATAAGAATAACAATTCGACTTAGCAATATTATTCGAATGCAATAAGGTCGACAAAGCCCGCTAACCCGTGTTTTAATCTGACAAGAGCCGCGAATGTTCACCGAATCAGTCAGTCGAAAAAGGATGAGAAAATAGTTTTAGACGCGGGTCATTTTACAAAAAAATTCCATACAATGTGAAAATAAGTAGGGCTCAAAATACAATAACAGACAGACGTCTCAAATTAACCGTACATAATTAGAAAATAATCTCAATATTTTTAGGTATGTTCAAATTGTTTTTATTTTTTACTGGACTCCATTAATCGATATATATTACTAAAACAGAGACGATATAATTGGAAATTTTGATAGATGTTGTGGTTAATCGTGGGTGGAATCGTGAACGTTACACTGTGTAAAGTTTTTACTGAAGTCAGTCATATGACAGGTTGTAAGCCCTGTAGACGCCCAAAGACTTCCTTTCCCATATAAATTGCTTCGTCTATGTGAGACATCTATAATATAGAAAATAATCTATTTAATGATGAAACTGACTCGTTCCATAAAATACGCAGCAAGGAAAACACAAATGCTGATGTATTGGGCATTTGTTAAGAAAATTATATTATAAATGATACTTTTCTGAGGAATATGAAAGAAAATAAATTTAAACAGACTTCAAAACACGACAAAATTACATACTGAAAATCATTTAATCTGATCAAGATATATTATAGATGTCTCATAGAGACGAAGCTATATTTTTATATGGGAAAGTAGTTATGGAAGTCTTTTTGGGTGTTCGTGGGGCTTACGACATATCGTACTGCTGGCTTAAGTGATCACTTTTCACAAAGTAACGTTCACAAATTCCACCCATGATAGTGGTGTTATACCACATTAATGAGTCCCACTAGGGATAAAATCCAGTATTGTCTTCTTGAAAAGTTTGGGCATACTCAATTATTATATTAATCAACTGAAGAATTATTTCTACAAAACAAGAAAACTTAACACCAACAACATAACAAAGCTTCAAATTGATACTTACACACATTGAATTGCACAAAACACATAAAAAAAAACATTAAGAAAAAACATTACATTACAAAAATATCTCATAAATAGGGTAATTTGGACTCATTTGCAGAAGAACAAAATTATATAACGACTTACTTTAACAGATAAGATCAATGAACATTAACAGATTCAACATAAATGTGACAAACACACTAAGCCATGCACAACGTAAGAAACACAAATAAATTATCCAATTAATTTATCGTCCTGAAATTCAATTATGTAATTAATATAAATGTTTCTATCTTCCATCAAATATAATGTATAAAAGTTTTACTATAGTATAATGTAAATTTTCTATCAGTTGGAAGTGTACTGGAGTACGCCACATAAGTAAGTATATTATAATAATAAGCCTCTGTAATACGGTCTCCCGATTTCGAATGGTATGTTTTTTTTTATCCAATATACTCATACTGCACAATATCATCGATTGTCCAGAATCTATCTGTTCAATAAGTGTCAATATTCCTACTCGCCGATTCAGATACGACCAAAACAAAATTACATAAAAATCGTCCCAAAATTTTCACTCGATCCCTTTCGGAACTTTACATAGTTCGCTTTTGTGTTTTTTTTTTTTACACGATGAAACGCTAATAAATTGCCTGAAAATGTGGTTTTGGAATTGGATGTATTAATTTTTTGTAATGGCAATGTAATGCATTACGCGTACTCCCGCCTGCGGTCAGATATTTTTATCTGTGCCTGCATAAAGCGGTACTGCGTTTGTGTACTAATATTTATATACAGATTATCCGTAATTGCATTTCAGAATCATGAAAGTATAGAAAATATTTATCATTAAAAAATAAGTATAATTATTTCGTCCACCTAGACTAGTAGGTAATTTACCTTTGCTAAATTTGCAGATAGATGACTGTTGGTAACAAAAATCTTGTGTGCATTTTAAAATTTTTATTAATACAAATTATACACCTATTCGTGAAAATTTATCATTTGGATGAGCCGTCGTTATATAATTTGTACATAAGCACGCAACATACAAAGCACGTAAAATGTTATGGCGATAGTTTTTGGAATTTCACATATTTAACGATTATTACACTACATATTTCTTTGGAACGCTATCAGCCGGGATTCGAGGAAATATATCTAAAAATAGTATCATAATATTTAATGTGCAGTACATACTTATAGATTAGGGGCGTGCACTGCATACAAGCTAAAAAATCTGTGGATTACCAGAAATGTTGGGAAACAAATATAACTGAAATAATCCATATGTTATGATTTATTATAATTACACGCCTTGTAGAATCTCTAGTTGTCTAAACGTGATGTCTTCTGCTACCGTCGCGCAGAGCACTTTACTGCGTTTTCCTCAATTTATTGCTAGCCATTGTTTCAATATATCTATCGTTAACCATAGGCCGGTTGTATCAACTTAGTTTATGGTAATCTATCGTTTAAACTATCGATTATTGCGTTATCCACCAATCACACAATAGATTTTTGCGAAAGATTACTGTAATCCAACTTGATAAAACCGGCCATAAGTAGTGAATTTTACTATCATACTAAACCCGTCAATCAAATGTTATGTAGAGATTATAGTAAAATAAACTTAACAAAATGTTAAGTTAAAACTAAAAATCACTTTTTTGTCTGCCGGTTTCGAGACGTAACCAGTCTCTTCGTCAGGACAACCACCACACTAGCATATAAATAACACCACACCATAGTATTATTTACACACCAACTCCTTCACAAAATACTCTTCACATGCGTATTACTCTTAACTAAAGGCCAACACACGCACTAAATGTATTATCAAAAAGGATTAAGAATTTCAGTAGAGGAGAGAGGGAGACGGGGTGAGGTCTATAGGGGATATTAACAAATCTTGGGTTTTACCTGATAATTTTAAATCGAACAAAGGACTATAGGGGAAATTTATTTGATTATTAATTAGAGGAATGTTGTTTTATTATTTAATATTTTTACCCCTGTTTTTATATCAAAATTATGATCGCACTCTAAAGGAGAAGATTCGAAAATTCGGAAAAGTTATTATTTTTAAACATTTATTATTATTTTAAAATTACGCGATGTCTTCCCAATATAACACGATTGAGACGAGTTGCAAGTTTATCGATAAATCCCTGAAATATCTAAAATATTATTTTCATCTTTATTGTTCAAAAGGATTTTACCAATGTTTTTATTTGTATAAAATGCAGCTCTTATGTTCCTGGGTAAGGATTTAGATACTAAAATAGTTATGTTATTTATGATTAAAATTCTTCTCCTAAAATAGTTATGTTATTTATGATTAAAATTCTTCTCCATTTATTATTGTCATTAATGTTTTTTAGAGATGGATTTTATAAAGCACAACACAACCTAAGTCTATACATACCGCACGCCATCGGTATTTTGATAACAGAACACGCATAATTGTATTAATGCGTGTTCATCATGTGCTAAATAATAATTTGACAAATTTAAATACGTTCGTACGGTTCAACACTTTTAATACATGTGTCGTAATTCTCACGTGTGGACTAACTATGGAAAAGTAATTTAATATTTTGTATAAATATATTAAAGCATTTATTTTCCTAAAAAAATAATATATATAAAATTATATTATCTCATATAAAATTTTAGTTTTGGCGTTTACGGAGAAATTGTTCTCCAAGTGATTGCGTCTCCGAAATTGATTCAGGTCAGATGATCCTGCTGCAGAATAACAGGATGATAAACAATGGTAAAAATACTGCGAGCATTTCGTTGGCTTCGCGTCTTCCTTTTCAGTGTACCTGTTCAGGTAATAATGCGGTAACGGGGGGATCTTTATCCAAACCGACGGTAATATTTGCGGTTCCCGAGATTACCACTTTCGTGCCGGCCGACTCCGAGTCGAGGTTCGCCTTCCTCGCGCGCAGGTACTCGGGACACTGCCGAACAGAGATTACGCAACTTATAACTGGAGCGATTTAGGAATAAACGTTTGGGCGGCTGAAAGGTTACCCAATGCCAGTGGTCAATGACATAGTAATGCCGTTAATGTAGTGCCGTGAACACCAATGGAGGAAAATAATAATAATTGTTATTTTTTAGAACTTTCAACAAGCGCAGCAGTATAGAGGAAAAAATTAGGACATGTCTTAAAATTTTACCATATTGAAATTATGTATGGAAATCATAATTAAGTTTATAAACAGAATGAAAATGTGTGTATTCGTCAATTTTTTCTTAGTCTCATTACCAGTCCAGTCCAATCCAATGAAATTCAATCCACTATTTAAATTAGTTTAATTAATTGATAGAGAAGATTTTACATAAATTTGTAAACATATATTATAGAGTACAGTTGTATATTGAAGCAAAAGTAAACCTATAGTTTGGAAAAATAAAGCGAAATTAAATGTATATACAACAAAAAATGATTTATTAAAATCTGAGCAATATCATAATACTTAAGATAGGAATATTATGAAATACATACCTAATTTATTTATATTTATTTCCTAGAAATTCACTTAAATACAGCATAATATATTTCAAAATACTAACTGCACGCAATGCAACGATAAGTACCCACGACTGAAGATGTTTATACCATTGTTTAACGTCATCTTTCGAGTAATTTTTTTTAGATATCTGTTGAAAGTGGGCAGTTTGGGTTCGTTTGCAACCTTTCGTTTTTTGGAAAAAGGCGTTTTAGTAACACAAGTAAAATTGATATTGATTGATGAAAAAAAATATGGTTACTTATCATGCAGTCCTGGTATTGATTGAGATTCGATAAAATAGTAGGATTTATTTTTATTTGTACCTTGTAGTTGAGACCTCCCCTACAAGAAATAAGGAAAGACTTGGCGACAACAACTAATCAAGAATAATTTCTAGTTACTATTTCAATTAATACGCAATGTAAGATCATGAAAACTATAACCGAGAAGTGATAAAACTAGTCAAAAATTAATATTGTTTTTTGAAATGTTTCTCGATTATATAATTTTTTTTTCTCAATTTTCTCATTTCATTCATTTCTCAATTTTCTCGTTTCTCAATTTTCTAATTTATGTAAATTGATAAAATGTGGACTCACGAGTTCTAGATTACCACTCTTTTGTGAATCTAATGATATAAAATAATACGAAGTACATAATAATATGAAGAACGTATTTTATATTAAAAAGTTTAATATAGATAACTCCAGGCTAGGTACGTCTCCATGTGAAATGGAGGGCTGAATGATGGAAGAACAAGGATTATATGAAATAGCAAAACGACGACAGAGTTTACGAGATGAAGAGTGGTGTTCAATCGTGTCTGCCGACGTGCGGAATATAGAGCGATGGCAAGATTGTGATTCAACAAGACACCACCATTATATCCCACTGAGAACGTCTCTTCCATTTCACAGGGAGGGATAAACAGATACATTTGTATTAAAACACGTTGCCATCGTGTGACTCTACATGGAGCAAACAGCCCGGGGAAGAAATACGGAATAAATTAAATAGCGCGCAACACGGAGTGATTACCGGACGAACTAACGCGCACTTTGGTGCGTAGCTCGAGCATCATCAGTATGCAGAGCAGACCGCTATCCATGTCCAGTCTGTGGTCATGGCGTTATTATGTTAATCACACGTCTTCATCTGACTGCCGGAGGTCCTGAGGCAACTCTTATTCCCTTCTCTACCCAGCCCCTACAGTCAGGGGTCGTCTCGATAACAGATACTGACTTTTCCGAGGCTTGGATTATTTTCAGTCAAAATAAACAATCTAACGTTTGCATGGCCTCATATTCATGCCATAGCGGTTGTATGGCAATATTCGGTTCTGAAAAAAAGTTCTGCTTTTTCGCTCCTTTGGGAAACAGTTGCCTACTGTTGTATGCTGAGTTCGAATCCGAAGCTAGAAAAATTTTTGATAAAAGATCAGACACAAATTCTGAAAAAAAATAGGATGAAGTAGAAAAAACGAAAAATTTGTAAATCGTAAGCTTATTTAATCGATTTTTTCTTTTGGTGAAATCCTATTATCTGTATTTCATGTGTATTTTTTACTTCCTTTCTTTTAACTCGTGGCGTCTGCTTGCTTGCCGGTTTGCCGGATGAAAAAACTTTGGATCAATTTTTAACCCTTTTCCCGTGATCCAATCGAGTTGAAACATGGCAAGTAGACTCGTGGCGACGATCAAAAAGATCTATCAAATTTTCGTTAAAAAAATTAATAATAATTATAGTATAATTTCGGATTTTTAGAAATTTTATTGGTTTTTTGAAATTGGAATCATTAGAAAAGTTCGATTACTAGCATAGCGGCCCGATAACGTCGCGGAATATTTTCTAAATTTGAATTACTCCGTCGATATTCATAATAGGTATTCAATACGAATGTCGAAAATCTAATTTGACTGACAAATGTTTTTAGAATTTAATCTTCAAAGCATCAAGTGTCTTATCAAAGCTCAAAACATGTGACATTTTAGAAATATATTATATTACTGTAAGTTTAGTGTTATGTTATATGTTTTAATTCGTCTTTAATTGTTGTTATATTTTACAAAGAGAGTATAATAAAAACCTGGTTTTTATGGGTTACTTTTTTTAAGGTTAATTTAATTTAAACAAAATATAAATGTCTGGTCACACTTCGTCCGTCCGAGCGTTCAACTTCTGTTTAGACAAGTAAAGCCTTTTAGGATAATTTCGCGAAAAAAATACTCACACTCTCACAGTTTTTCTTGTTGATGTTACACACCTTCGAAATCAAGCAGGTTTTTTTTTTAATTAAGTTTTTCACCGAAAATAAATTTCCCAAAACACCACATATTTTTGCCAAAACCTCAATTTCAACAAAAAACTGTGCTCGATAGAACCTTTCTGACTTCAAATTCGTGTAAAGCACATTATGGAATGACATGGAACGTCAAAACTTTATGGAACGACATTTTTGCAAACGGGAGGACATAATTTTGGTGCAATTTGTTATTGGCAGGCGTGAGAAAATATTACTTACGACAAATTCAAGCGTACAGTAACGAACTATCGTCTTTCTCAAATTTTCATAGACACTCAGAATCTGCTGGTCAGTTTCAGCTGCGACATGTACATGAATTTTCTGATCCAGTTGCAGGGCTATCGTGGTCAGCCTATCAACACGTCAGCGCTGTTAAAAGACCCTGCAATGGAATCCGAAACTTCCCAAGTAAATTCTTAACTGGATTTTTTTTTCAGTGTGGTAATTTTTTAAAAATAATTTAGAATAATTTAGATGTTTTTTTACAAACATATCATTAAGAATTTACCGTGCCTGAAGGAGTTTTGTTGCGTGTGAAACAATATTATTAGTTCACGAGTTACTTTAAGGCCGCTTCGATTCACTAGTCCATTCGACCGTAGCATGAAGCTGATAATACAAATTAAGGCTAAATTAAATGTAAATGCAAACCGTAACAAGCAAACAAAATGCGAACTAAAGGGAAAATACCGTCTAGGACTGTAAGAGCTAATGAAATCACTTTAAGGAAATTATTAGCGATGAAAATACCGATGAAGTGTAATTTGTCTGCGTTTTGTCTGTGGTATAATAATTTCCGCGTGACCGGCGAAATTCAGAGAGCATCTCGATTAGCGAGTCTGCCTCGAGCCCGGCCATACGCCGTGGCCAGGCTGGTGACACGCGCGTACCTGCGCGGGGTGCCCCCGGCGTCAGCCGAAATGTTGACCCTGTCCGCAGGTGAGCGGTGACACGACACCACTAAATTCCGGAGAGGTCAAACCAGTCAGACTCCTGACTCCGAGCATAAATGAAAACACATCGCAACACACACGGGAAAGATTATGCGAATTTCGTGTTCGAGGCGTTTTCTACGTGTGTGAGTTAGGAGGTCTCAATTTACCACGGGTATACATATTTTCGTTTAAAAAGTACAATCGAATTAGTGCGTGTAAGCTATGCGTACGACGCACGTTGTTTCGTTGTTTTGGTGTTTATGGGTATAAACACCAACACAACGAAACCTCCTCGTACGCACAGCTTACACATGCTAATTCGATTGCCTTTCTTAATTGGAAAGAGGTCTATCTGTGATATTTTGACCGGCTGTGCCAGTCGTAATCTTTACTGACTTCTGCTGTGGGGTTCCCGTCTTGTAATTAGAACGCCTGAACCAACCCGCGAGTTTATTCAATACTTGACAACATTTTTACTGTTTAGCATCAAAATAATGCCAATCTGGATGAAGAAAGTGTAGGGCTGATACGGAAGCTTCTGCAAGTAGAACGGCCTTGAGTCTGTGGTGAATCCCATTTCATGACAACAATATTATGTGTAAAAGGCGTTCTCGCGCGATAGTGTCTTACCGATTAGGATGATCGTCTGACACCGTTTACCGTCATTGCCCGAAAATAACTTATTCAGAATCGCGCGAAAGTAGACAAATTGCTTTTCCTAAATGGCGGCGCTCAATAACCAAAAGGAATAACGGTGCGTGCTTGGACGACCTGGTTGTTTTCTTACGACTATCCATCTCGGAGCCGCGCGCTGACAACGGACAAACAAAAGGTGTTTTTATTTTTATGTTTTTTTAAACGGCTGGATGATTAATTTTGACTCAACTCCGAGACTTGGCGCCGCGCCGCTGGCCGGATACCGATCTCCGGTATGCCCGCGCACAACGAAAGAAATGAATTGAATAAGACGATAATACGACAATTACAGGCGCAATTACAGTAAACAATAATACGCGGACTGGTCAGTAATTAAAAATCGTTAATTTGTTCATGTAAACGTAATATTATAATACAAACTCGGGTAATAAACACTACTAATACTGAAAAACGGCACCAGCTGCTTATGAATGAACACAATTCATTTTAAATTGACAACAAGAATTGTTCGTTCATGAATCAGTCATAATAATATTTACAAATACGAACTATAATAAGTAGCTTTGGAGTCTTGACCCTTTAAATATGGATCGGGTTCTTTAGACACAAAAAACTTTTATAATGCGAATATACATTTTATGGGATATTATTTTTCCTGTAATGCTTATGTTTATGTTAATTTATATAGCGCCGTTTTTGCGTAAGAGACGCTTCAAGGGCGCTTTTATTCAAGTGTTAAAATTTGGTTGAATTTATATACGTTATTATACAATAATATTCCAAGAATATGGATTAATGTGTATTTTATCTGTTGTATTTTCAGTTACGCCTAAAGATAAAACTAAAAATTGATGATTGATTAAGTACAAAATCGTCTTCTGTAACTAAATCAATTTAACCAGCCGTTGGTCACTCGTTTTTTGCTTACGTCGTTAGTCGCGCCTGAGCGAATAGCCGCCAATCAGTTTTATTTTACATTTTAAGCTAGAATATTTATAGGTAAAGATATCTTTATCTAAATAATCTAAAAAGTTCGTTACATTATACATCTAAAAAGTTAAGTAATATTTTATAATTTATTTTAAAATACACATAAATAATATTTAACGCGTGGAAACATTAAATTCCTAGATTATTCTGTCTGTGGTTCGTGGTTGTGATCGTGATCGTGAGAGTGAATCGAATAATAAATTATGTGTATAATATTTCTTCATATTAAATATTATCTATACTAGCTGTAACCCGTCAAAAATGATGGTACATTTACATGTCGGTTCCTAAGGAATAGTATCTATATATATAAAAAAATCGTAAAAAAAACAATTTAAAAAAAAATTTACTATAAAGAAGTTACGAACGTTACACAAAGTTACGGGGACACACAGGCAGATAACGAAATTGTATTTTAAAACAATATATCTTGCCACTTCGCATGATTTCGCATTTTGTTACCTTTTTTGACAATGGCAGGGTACGCACAGCATCGTTTTTGAAGCTATTTTAATGTAGATACTATTACTAATTTTGCTTAAATAGTGTGTACGTTGAGATATGGTTCATCTTTACAAGAGAAACATGTAGGTATAACAACAATAAAACATGTTTCGCGAGAAGAGACAATAGATGTTACTAGCATAGCCCCTTTAAGTATACGGATGATTCCTATTTGTAACGTATTATATGTAACATTCAAAAATGTGCGGATGTTCTTACGATGGAATTGATCACTTAAGCCAGCCCATACAGTTTGTATACCTCGGGCCATCGTACAAAATACATACTTCCATTCGTGTTTTTCATTTAAATAACTTCATCTGTACGAGACTTCTATAATGTACCTTAATTAAATAATAATCCCGCAGTGGATAAATGCGGTAATTGTGTTCTCAACATACATACATATAAAAATATCGTTTTATATCATTTTAAAATTCTATACCTCAAAAACAAACCACCCATATATGTTGTATCCTGACGAATTGGCCCCGAAGCATGTTGATTATTCAATAAATAGCGGTTTTAAAAATATTTGTATAAATTTAAAAAAAAAACTGTTTCATCTACCGTATGTCGGGTCTTCAGCTTCCCTGTCATTGCACACGTTGCAGAAAAGCCGCTCAATGTCACAGTCGGAGCGAGCTAGGAGCTAGGAGCTAGGAGCTAGGAGCTAGGAGCTAGGAGCCAGGACCGCACCCGGCAGTGGGCAGCACTGCAGCCGCCCGGCCCGTCCCCCTACGTGCGATGCAAATGAGCGGGGCGAGGCCGCGACTGTCTTCAGCTAATGACACACGGCCGGCCCTCGATGGAGCCTTACCAATTATAATGGCCGCGTTATGATGTATTCACGCGCGGAGACAGCAAGGTCGGGGACCCACGCGGGGCGCACCTTCCCGGCGCGCCGTTCCTACTTCTAAGTTACGCCCGCGTTAGCTGCATCGCGGACCTAGTGTCAGCCGTGACGAATATATTACGTTTCTATCGACAATGCAGATGTTACAAAACCAACAATAAACACTAATCGGAGAATTCACTCGATCGATTGACTGGGAGAAAAATGCGTGATTTTTCTAAAGGTTTTTAATCATTTTTGATTTTTTTAGCGGCACTGATTAAGGTACATATGAAACTATTATTTTGTTTTGAAAAGTTTTGAAAAAGCCACATCCTGTCTACTACCGTGGAGCTCCTCCGTAACCGATTTTGCGCATCACGAGAAGAGTTTTTTTAAGAAACAATACACATTTGTAATACACACACGAGGGTAGAAAGGTAAAAGGGCGTTAGTGATTTATTTAGAACTTTACGGGAGAGCGAAAGAAAGTTGTGTCAATCTGATTTTCTCGATGTTTCTTTTATTTTTAAAGGGCTTCCATATTTGTTAATACAACAAACATATGGAAATCGTTTACTAATAAAATAAATATTGACAAAAACAGGTTAACTAAACATTATTTTGCTCTCCTGTAATGTTCTAAATAATCGCTAACGCCTTTTTGGCTTTCTACCCTCGATATATTGTAGTAGTAAATATTTATAAAGGCCATACCAATTTTACCTAATCAGTTATTTATTTTTGAAAATATCAATGTGATAAACATATTATCCGATATTTAGTAATATCCAACGTGTGTGTACATTGAAGCATTTGGAAAGATAAAAGGAAAATAGATCAAATACATTGCGTACATCTTGATATTATGTACATTTTTAACCCTCAATTACTCGCATAGGGTCAAAGCACTTTCGCATTTAAAAAAAAAGGACTTGCCGTGTTCCCTTTTTCTCCGCGTCCCCGCTAGCTTCCTAACTCTCGTCAAAGTTTGCATTTTAGTAGCGATCATGTCACGAGAACGTTACGTTACGTAACTTTTATGAAAGAGGTAAGTTGCTTATTTTATTATATTTTTTATTATTACTTCAATTTATATTATTATTAGTTCGTTGTATAAATACATGTCATAAAACAAAGTTATCCAAACATTACATTATAAATGTCACAGGCATGAATGCATTGGTGCATCGAGCAAATACAGACAATTAAGTGAGGCGTCATTTATTGCGGCAATTGTCTTTCGAACTTGTTCAAAATCAGCAGAGACCGCGACTCGAAGTCATTGCAATTCCTACGAGGGCGGTCCAATAAGTACTTAACTCCAATAAGTAAGAAACAAAAAGAAGTCGCATGGGGCCAAATCTGGAGAATACGGTGGATGGGGCAGCAGTTCGTAGCCTTTTTTCTTCGCCAAACGGGGCCATTTTTTACGCAATTCGGCGTCGAATCGGCCCAATAATTCGGCATAGTACAGCCCTGTGATCGTTTTTCCCTTCTCCAGGTAGTCGATGTAGATCACACCTTATGAATCCCAGAAAACGGTGGCCATCACCTTTCCGGCCGATAGGACAGTCTTCGCCTTCTTCGGAGCACGTTCGCCGGGTGAAGTCCACTGTTTCGACTGTTCCTTGGCCTCTGGTGTGTACCAGTGGATCCATGTTTCGTCGACGATCACGAAACGACGCAGAAACTCCTTCGGATTGCGCTTAAACAGCGTCAAACACTGCTCTGAAGTGGTCTCACGGTTTCGTTTGTTGTCCGGAGTGAGCAAACGCGGCACTCATCGCGCCGACAACTTTCTCATGCCCAAAATTCTGCGTGCCTGCAATGCAAATGCCTACTGTCTCAGCTATCTCGCGCACCTTCAATCAGCGGTCTGCCAATACGAGATCGTGGATTTTTGTTATGTTATCCTCCGTGGTAGCCGTTTTCGGGGCACCTGTACGTGGCTCATCAAAAACCGATGTGCTACCACGTTGAAACTCGTTTAACCAAGTTTTGACGGTCGCCATCGAAGGAGAAGAGTCACCGTACACAGCATCCAAGCGCTCTTTGATTTCGCTGCGCGATTTCCTTTCCAAAAACAAGAATCGATTCACCGACCGATATTGCTCTTTTTCCATTTTTCTAAAATCCGCGGACACGCCCACTTCCACACGCGGTCAAAACAAAACTACGAGTCCGATTCAGCTGAAATTTTGACAGTAGTCGTCTACAAGTATGTACTACACAATAGTAAATTTCACTTGCGATAGTGGCGCCATCGGGCGGTGAGGCTAAGTTCTTATTGGACCGCCCTCGTAAGATTGTAAAAAATCGACTTATAGAAGTACATGACTGGAAAATCGCGTTCCACAAACCACAACAAAACAACAACTGCCTGCGAGATGCAAAAAATGCGAAAAATTTGTGTGCAATGATCACTTGTTAATATATTGTCAACAGTATAATAATAATGATTCTGAGAGTTCCCAAAAGTATCGTAATTTTTTACTTTGATCTCACCATAAGTACAAAATGTTAATTTTTTCTAGTTATTTTACTTTAGTTTGTTCTTTGTCTGATTAGATATTAATTCGTATTATTTCTTGAAAATATAATAGTTCAAATATAACACTTTAATAATAAAATAGTTTTACTTGCATATTTATAGTATATATTAAAAATAATTCCTACAGTTTGGGGTCACCTGAGACCTCGTAAGAGTAATTATGTAATTTTCTTCGTGCGAGTAATTAAGGGTTTTAAATGTTAAATTAAATTACACTATTTAACCCTTAATTAATACATTAATTAAGGGTTAAATAGTGTATTATTAATTTGACGAGATTATAGACCAGCGTGTTTATTCCAAGGTGTCTCCACACATTATATTTCGTTGTGTATATATCACTTACTATCATCATTAACAGTAAACTAAAGAGTTTACCCGATAAAATAAAAAGAATCAATTTTATGAGTTATGAGGCCATATATTTTTTTATATTAAATTATAATATTGTAATAACCTTTGTTCAACAGCGATCGCCATAGCCAACCACATAATATGTATTTAGATGTGATTTTTCATATTATTTAATATATGAGAAGATAAACTTTTTATATGTACCGTTGACAAATTTAATTTTTGGTTTACTTAATTTCATCCTTTTATTGTGTACATGTTTTAATGTAAGTAATATCTTGAAAAATATTTAATATTTTTTATTACTAGTTTACAGCTGTGTATGATGCAATTTCACAAAGTTCGAATATTTCGATCACGGAAAAAAAAGTAATTTTCACTAATCTTGAATCGAACTTGCAACTGTTGGGTCGGCAAGCAAGAGCTTTCAAATTAGACGAAAAATCTTGCCTAAATAAGTTTAATTAATGTTTTTGATTAGTTCTCAATCGTTCGAACGTAAGTGCATGTATTATTTGCATATAAACAAAAGCAGTATTGCGTATTACATGGTATGCCTCGTTGACCTTGAAACCGACGCACTCTACACTTGCGCGGTGATTTTATATCTCATATAACTTAAGTCTTAATTAAAAAATTTAGATTGTTTCCAATTTCTCAAATATAAAAAAAATCTTTAAAATATTCTCCTAACTATCACAAAATATTTTTGTTATTGTATTATTGTTGTTTTTGTTGTTGTTGCGACATAAAAGTAACATTGTGTGTACTTTTATGTCACACTAGGACTATCTATCAGGGTCATTAACGAACTTACTTGAAAACAATATAAAGTACAATGTGAATTATCAATATTTTTTAAGAAATGATTCCCGCGAAAATTTCCGGCAGTGTGAAGGAGCTCGATGGTTCCGGTAAATCCGATGCACCTGTACGCGTCACGAGCCG
Organism: Agrypnia vestita; assembly: GCA_016648135.1. NCBI lineage: Eukaryota > Metazoa > Arthropoda > Insecta > Trichoptera > Phryganeidae > Agrypnia > Agrypnia vestita. The sequence continues at coordinate 36,392 of JADDOH010025026.1, read as the reverse complement.
CGGGCGCTATCAGCGTTATTTGTCTGCCGAGCTGATAACCGCGGACCGGACGATGGCCGCCAGAGCGCGGCGTGTTAACACTGGGCAGCGGAGATAGCGGACAAGGCGGGCCGCTATTGTGCACGCGCCTTTATTACACATACAAAACGAAAGCACGAAAAACGAAACTTTGGTGCGTTACAGACAAATTAAAAGCTTCATCAATTTTGCCATACATATGTACGAGTAGATTGCGTTGAGCTTTGAATACGTTGGCATATAATTGAGATAGAGATATAGGTAAAATAAAAATATTATTTTTATATTATTAACAAGAATATACTTGGTATAAACCACTAGTTTGTTGAAATAACAACCTGTTTCGGGGCCAATGGTCGCTTCATCAGTATACGACGTATTTATATTTATTGAGGAAGATTATATTTACAACATACGTAGGTACTGTATAGAAACTGCGGCGCGGAAAATCTCCTAGAAAAGCAACACTTAAGACAAAAAATAAAATAAAACTCAGAAACTGGTTGATCGTAGTTTACTTTCAAAATAAAATTACTTCGTTTTATAAATGTGGTATTATCGATATTTTAGAAAAACAGCGCAGATTCAACTAAACACGCTTTCAAACTCAACAAAACGTTCCATTTCTTACATTTCAAATAACTTTAAAATAATAAATGTAGGTAGGTACCTACTTTTAAATGTGCTGATTTTCATTACATTTTATAACATTATACATTTTTTAATATATTACAAGTTATAACTTTTATAATAAATATCAAATAAGTATTTTAAATTAAATCATATATCTATATGTAGAAGGTAAGGCATCACATTCCTGCTGCTAGGCATTTCATAAAGTTTTCGTTTCATATTAATTATTTTAAGTATTTAATTATTATGAAATTATTTTTCACTTGCTGTAAAATATTTTTAAAAAAACTTTTTGTACGATTTTGGCCGTAACACGTACATTTTACAATTTTTTAAAATATATTATTTAATCTAGTTTATAATAAGTATATAATAAAAATTATACATATTACAATAAAAATTAAAATAGAAATAAAATTAAATAATGGTGGTTTTGGCTAAAATAACGCGATGTTCTTCTACTACTCGCGATGTGCTAGTACTTCCGGCCGAATCAATTTCATTTGAAATCAACTATACCGGGGAATGCGTCCTGGAAAAAGTGGAGAAAAGTCGTATTTTAAAACACTATGTACTTCAAAAAAATCCTATTTGTACTTTAGAATAATAATACTTTGAACGGCTATATAAAAGTATTTTTATATAGCCGTATATTATTTTCTAGCGAGAACCGATTGCTTTCTGCTAGTAAAATACTACATAATGCTAGTTGAAGTAAACATTTAAAAAAATTTGACGTAGATGCTACTTTATAAATTAAAAAACACAAATGCTACACAACTCATAAGAGTTTGTGTACACCTACATTTATATTAGGAAATTTGATTAAAATAAAAGTTTTACATTATTAAATACAAATATGAATAAAGTACCGTTGGATGATTTAGCAGTAACTTAGCTGTGCAACATTTTAATTTAAAATAATAAAAAATTCAGCAGTCGAACAGGATTTTCGAGAGGAGCAGTCCCTTTCATCAGAGATACAACTATGTAGTTATAAATAAATCAAATATTGTGTGTATGGTAAAAATAAGTTTTTATTTATTTATTTTTTATTTAATATTAAAACTACATTTAAATCATAATACATTTGTCTATTACAATCTACTTAGATACATTTTATTTTATTGCTTTGCCTCTCCAAAAATGAGACTTGCTCATGTGCTTGGTGAGGGGCTTACACTTTATTAGTTTATTTTGGATTTGGCTTATTTGTTCCTTAGCTATATGTCTTGTTATGCATTGTCAAATTGTATCGATCTAAAGTGTTGGTTTATTTTTTTCTTTAATTGTTGTAAGTCATCGATTTTCTTAATATCTGTAGGTAGGTTATTGAAGTTTTTTATGCCCGAGTATATGTAGTTTTGTTGACACAGTTTGGTATTATATTTTGGGTATTATATATATAAAAAAATATTTTAGTTAAATGATTAAAGTAATTTTAAGTAGATATTCAATCCATAATAGTAGAAAAATTGGAGGCTCATCTTTATTACATTAAAATATCATTACGATCTAACTTAGTGTGAGGGCGAAATCGGTGTTACAGATATGTGTACTTTTTAATTTTAAATAAAAATAATGACTTTTTAGCCGTTTAGAGATCCATATTTTCCATTAAAAAATATTATTAATGATCACATGTAGTATAAGTTTATTTAGAGCAGGCGAGAGAGTATCACACCTAGGGTTGTTGTAAAAAGGAAACAGTGTTCACAGTATTATTACGATGAATCCTATTTTAAAATAGACTCGGGCTGGGTAGGAACGAGTGCCAGTTAACACGGTGAAGACGTTTGATTTACATCGAGCACTTTGGGCAATGCGGGCAGACCCCGCGTCTATTTACGTCCCTGCAGCGAACCACGGACCCAGGTAAGCCGATGACCAACGCAACGAGGTGCAATGTTGCGTAGACCTGTGCTTTATTTTACAAATGTACTACACAAATGTAAAATTAAATATTTAACTAAGTATTAGTATTATTAAGTACGACATTATGTAATTTTTGTGATTGTATTGCTTCTGCCATATGTAATATTAATATAGATTTTTATTTAAAAAATTTAGTACGCATTTTAAACACACAATATTCGAGTTATTTATTGCTACTATAGTTGCAGGAGGAGCAGTTTCTTTCATCATCAGGTTAATAACTAATAAAGTTACATCTGGTTAATAATAAGATAACTTAAATACAAAATGTTATCAGTGAAGGGAGCCGCGTGGTGGGGAGGATTTTTTTGGTCATTAACGGAAACAAGTCAAGGATCGGAGAAGTGATATTGAAATGTGATTGAAAAATGGTTTCCAAATTGTTCATTATCGCCATACTCATTATTCACTATCAGAAACCGAGTGGAGTAGTTTTAGTTTATGACTATCGAAAGAATGGTTGGTAATAAAATCGTTTATATAATGATAACATTTGTTTACAATAAAATACAAAAAAAACTTACCAAAACTTTGAGTACTTAAACACAATATTATCTGAAAACTAAATGGAATTCTGACAAGCATTCAATAATCATAGCAAAAATCCACTGCACAGGCAAGTATGTACATTTTGCAGTTAATAAAAATAGCAAAAATTAAATATTAGAAAAATATCAAAAACAATGTATATTGACCGTGAACTGCCAATATCTCCTATCTTCATAAATGTACATTTTTCAGTAGAAAGAAAAAAATCTCCTCATTTTTTGTAAATTGACAGTTGATGAGTGTAATTGACTTATCGCTCGGCAATTACATTTACGCATATCCTGTCAAACTGATGTTATGACATATTCGGTGGAGGTTATTTGTAAATACGACTATATTAATTTGATATTTATTATATTAATTTCTGTCACTTATTATATTCGTCTTCATGCAAGAATAGATGATTTGTTACAAAATTTTTATTTTTTTCCAATATTTCCAATTTTATATTTTTCCTTTCCTATATGTTTTGTCTCATCCTCTCAGAATTTACGCATTTCTTCTCAGTACAAGAGATTCATTATCGCGTCAATATTCTCACTACTATTTTCAAACTAAGCGAAATGCTTGTACTATGAACATAGGACTATCTTGGTCTCGTGGAATGGGATTCGAACCTCGGACCACTGGATCATTAGGCGAACCACCAGACCAAGAAAGCAATCACTTTGTAAATATAGATAATTTATATATTAAAACTGAAAATACTGAAAAAGAGGAAAACATTTATTTATTTATTTTTGTATTGCGGAGAAAAGAATTTTGTACGAATTGGTACATAAAAGTAAAAAATGAATTTTTGGCAGATGTCCGGGATTACGTAAGGACCGTTTACAGATGTAAAACAGATTATTATAGATAAAAATATTGTAAACTTAATTAAATTAATGTCATTAATTAATTAAATTAAATTTAAGGAGAAAAATTTGATTGAGACCGAATGGAAAAATTCGAAATTGTTGGTGGATTTCCAGTAAGATGAACGAGACCAATAAGCCATGCATTTCTGTTTACCAGACATACCACTAAGGAACCCGATGCAAGATTGTACGTATACTTAAATGAAATGTATCAAGAAACCATAAAAGTGCGTACCCGATTCTGGAGATCGAACAGAACACCATTCATTTTTTTTCGTTCGTGTTATATGTATACTGCACCGTAGTAAAAAGACAAGCCAATAAAAGAGGCGGTAAATCATGGTTCAAAGAATTGTTCGCCCGGCCAACCGACCTCACATGTGATGCTGCTATTGCGCCCATCAAAACGACTCTGATTGAAAGTGATCGCAAATTTTCAATTGCCCGTAACGAAGATGAGATCATTTTAGTAGGAATGCGGCCGTTAAAAATAATGCGTTCAAAGACTATCGAGCAGGAACGACGACATGAAAATCTGTCTGAGGTGATACAATGTATGGAAAACGTTTATTTAGATCATGGCTCCTCAAACTGCTCCCCGCGATCATCGTTTTTTTTATAAATACATACTCGATTTAGCAATTGAACGAAAAAAGGTAAATAAATTTAAAATTCCTCATTTGTAAAAACAATTAGTTTGTCTGCATATATATATTATACATATAACTAAAAATGTCACTATTATAATAATTTACTTTAATCTGCTCCGCATAGCAACACAAGATCCATTAGGGCTTTGACAACTTCCCATGTCATATTTTTTTAAGTGAAAGTGTGCGGTAAGTACCTACCTAAATGCTTCAAATAAATAAATACTGAAAAAATAAATTTTAGTTGTTTTTTTACACTTCAGTTGTCAAAATGATTTCTACTCATAATTGACGTTATATAGTATTTTTGATGTGAAAATGATATAAAATCATTTATTATTACCTAATTACTAACTTGAAATTTTTATATCAGATGGGGACTAGAGAAATTTTGGATACATTAAGATTAATAAATCTCATAGATAAGATCATCAACCAAGACACAATTCATTTCGCGTATTCCTACAATCGAAGATACTACGAGTATTCGAATTTAAAAATAAATCATTGCAAAATGAATTCATAAAAAGTGCGAAGGAATGCATTGTGTGCTGGCACGAGCCAGTCTCCTTCCCATGGCATACAATGCATCACACATCAAGTGTACGAGTGTATGATGAAGAACAGAGATTCTGTAAATATTTTAAAAACAGTGATCAAATACTAAAACCAAGTAATCAAGACGATGACACGGTCCAAAGTTGTTCTTGGGCTAGCAAGGTAATAAGCCATAAATAATGAATTAGCACAATTAAATTCAGGTTAATTATTACATAATGCATAATATCATTTATTACTAAGTTGGTAACTGTAAACATTTTAAATGTGGTCGTAAGGAATCCGAACCTTGAAAGTAGAAGAAATAATTATTTCCGCAATAATCTTCACAATTTATTATTTCCATCTCTAATTACAAAACTTACTGAAGAAGTTACACGAGTGTCTATTGAATAAGTTTTATTTGAATGAAATTATTCATATAATAGATTAACGCATACTCGCAAGTATTTATTAAATAATTAGCAAGTATATTTTGTGAACCAGGCCTACTTTTAGTTAACTGACACCCAAGAAAAATTATTGGATGTGATCACCTTAAGCGAAATATTTAATGACTCATAAGTAGGCTTGCATATACTTTTGTTAATATAAATTTTACCCGCTGTACAGAATGTGTACAAAGTGACGAAATCTTATTAAGTACAGAAAAAATTATTATGAGAAATTAACACGAAAGTGACTGCACTGTCCAGAATCAATAAGGATAAGAAATGGTGTTCATATGGAGTTTTATTACTTTACATTAATTTTGTTATACGCTCTATTAGTTAAAAAGTTTGTATTAGTTTTTTATACGTTTTAGCAACGATCTGATTTCTGAAAAATCTAGCTACAATTTTTATTTCAAACTCTTAGGCCCGAATACAGAGTCAACAGTAGATGATTTAAAAGTTAAAAATAGTGATGCAACGAATACGAATATTCGTATTCGTCGAATATCATCACGAATATTAAAAACTATTTATAACTGAACGCAACGCAAATTACGGTTTGGCTGTGCACCGTGTATCCGAACACACCTTCACTTATTATCGGGGATTCCCAACATTGATTTGTTGAGTTGTCAATTGTTACTTGTTTCACAGCATAACATGAGTTCTTTCATCTCGATTCGTTGGGTTATTAATAAGGTTAGGTACTCATTTCATGTTGTTTTTATTTTGTAATACGTATTGTTCATTCCATTTTATTTCCGTTGTGTGTAAAAGTGTTGACTCTTATAAAATAATCAATAGATATATAAAAAGAAACTCGTGTTTCCCTATCCGCCAAGTTTTCTCCACAACCAGCCACAACCACCCACTGGTGGTTATGGTGGTGGAAGGCCCTTGGTGTCACATCGAAAATATGCGAGTTTGGTGGGGGTGGCTGTGCGTGGGTGGGAGTGGGTGACGAAAATGTGCTTTTTAGCACATTGTTTTGTTATGGGAAGGCCGCAAATTCTTCAGATAGTTTCAACAGAGGCGCGCCGACTGTGTCGGTGAGTTTATAGAGTTCGGAAAACCAGCTCTAGAAAGTTCTGGAAGGAGAAGGTTCTAGAAAATTCCCGAAAGTTCTATAAGGTTCAAAACTGAGTGGCGGAATGTGTCGATGTGTCTAGAAGGTTCCTGTACATTCGATAAATTTCTTGAAAGTTCTGGAAAGAGAATGTTCTAGAAGGTTCGCGAGACAATCCAAACAATTTACTAAAAATCTACGCGTGCGAAGCCGCGCGGGCACAGCTAGTTTTAAATTAAATCTAATAACATGACCTCTCGTAAGCGTAAAAAAGTGATATTTGGAAACGTTTCGATAAGAAATCTGGTAAGTTAAATTTAAATATACGAGTAACTTTATTTGTTAGTTTTGGTATAAAGAATAAATATATAGGTTTGTGTACAAAGTCGGCCCATTAGACGAGTTAATTTTGTTTTGTTCGGGGACTCGCTTTAATATATCTAAACAACCCAATATCTCACCTTCTGCTGATCCACTGCTTTTCTGGCGTGAAGATATATATTTCCCTAAGCTAAAAAAACTTGCCCATAAGTATTTTTCATTAAAGCCGTCTACTATCGCCTCAGAAAGATTATTTTCGACCGTTGGGAATGTACAAATGGATATAAGAAATCGCCTAACGCTTGAGAAGTTACAAATGTTGTGCTTTTTGAACAAAAAATTGCCGGTGGTAAATTTTAATTATTAAATCTCTAAGTAAAAAAAAACAGTGTTGTATTGTTTATTACGTTGTTGAATTATTCGTATTCGTATTCGCCGAATAGTAGGCTTGATATTTGTATTCGTGAAAGTAGTATTCGTTGCATCACTAGTTAAGAAGGTACGCTTTTAAGCGCAATTTGCAGCACAAATTTACACTTTTAAGGCGTACTAACCTTTAAACCATTTAAGTATTGACTATATTCGGGCCTTAGTTAGTTAATTTTAATTTTAGGACTTGGATTATAGGTACGTTACGTTTTAAAATAATCTAAATATAGTAAATGTTTTTCTCATAGTCTAAAAATCTAAGAATATCATCTTTAATGTACAGAAGTTGTTGTTATATGTCTTACGATTATAATAAATTTAATTAATAACTCATAGGGTAATAATTGTTTTTATCATTACAAATACGTATTGTCGCGAATCGAAATAAATATGAAAATAATTCGAAATGATTATTAATGACACCTAAAAAACTTACAAAAAATGCATTAAGGCGTTGACTTTAAAGCTTGGCACACTGGCCATTAATTTGCTTTACATTAGAACGGTTACGTTAAAAAAGCGTCCAGTGTACAAGCGTCCATTTGAATCAATGTTATGACCCTGGGGCTTGCCGCTTGTGGTGGCCACGAGTAGCCCAATGTGTCATGGGCTCATTCTTGACCACACAACATTGCTTGCTAATTACATTTATTGCAAATTTAATAAATATTAGCATATCTTAAATTCTTATCGCGAAATTGGAAAAAGTTTACATGATCGGAAAAAGTCTTAATTACCCTGAGATAGTGAACGTTTGCAAACAGGTATTATAGGAAAAATATGCGAATAAACTTGCTGGCATAAAAGTTGGTGTGGAAAGCAATTAATCCGATGGTGCAAAGGAGAATATTCCCAAGGCAAACAGGGAATAAATATAAGATGAAGATCTAGTCCACATAAGATGCAATTATCAAATCAACATCGGCAAGCAAAAGTGCAACAGCAGCTGTCAAAAATATATGAAATACTGAGCTAATGAGATGCTGAGCTAATATTGCGTAGCAACAATTCCTGTCATAACTTTATTTCATTCGGTCAGTCACCCTCCTTTCTCTGCCAATCCGCCTTGCACCAACCATTCCGTTTCTTCATCATCAACATTCAGCATAATTGTTCAGCATAAGTATTCAGCATAATTGAGGTACATTCGTTAATTGCGCGATAAACTGATGTATCATAAGATAATTCATCGCTTACTTTCAACATGGATATTGGATTTCTCTATTGAGGCTACAAATATTGATGTGTTTCATTGCGTGAGGTTAATAACTAATTATATTTTATTTGAGTTGGATGAAGAAATTTCTGCCGTTTTCGTGTTCTATAAAGTGCTACAATATATCAGTTCGCCGTGATAGCAATAGTATTTCAACGTTAATGGAAAATAGACATTCCCATTCAAGTTAAAAAATGTCACCATGCATCTGTAGGTATGAAAAAATCGACTAGACGCGTTTCAACACCTATACTCCCAAAAACATTGAACACGTCTAATAGTAGGTGTAGGTATCTACAGATTGATCAGAGCTATCGAATAGAAAACAAATTACAGCACGCTTTGGGGTGACTAACGGGCATTTTACTGAGGATTTCTTCAACTTTCAAATGCTAGTACTAGTCTTAAGAAAAGCGAGGTAATTCTCTTTAAAATCAAAAAGAACCTAGGTGCTACATAAGTATAGGACAATGCGATGTGACATCCACAGAAATTTAAATAGTGAACCATTCACAATTCGTGATACCTACTGCAAGTTTACTGAATTCGATGGTTTACTACCGTATATTATGTTTGGCCGTATTCTGAAGTAAGCAATATTGCTATTTCTATATCTCGACAGTTAATGTATTAAACTGCAATGCCGCCAATTTTGACGTTTTACGTTTGACAGGTTTGAAATTAATGAATTCAATAAATTACAAAACTCATTATTCATAATTGTGAATAACTTAACTGTCAAACTTAAAATGTCAAAATTTTCGGCATTACAATTTCATACATTGCAATGCCGCCAATTACAGAATAAGGCCGATTATTTACTATCTTTCCACTATGAAAATCCGTCAAGATTATTAACGACCAATTTATAATCTTATTAATTTTAATTAAACAACTTTATATTAACCACTTAACTAGTAACTCTACGTCTACCGGTTTCGATACCACCGTATCTTCAACAGGACAGACGCAAACTAACTATCCATTACTTATTCTAGAAAACAAATCAATTTTTGAAAGGGGGCCTGGCTACAGTTATGGTGGGGGTATATATCGACTACTTAAAGGGCTATTCATAAAATTTATCTGGTTATTAATTATACAATTAATACCATTACTTGATATATTCCCCATTTCGGCGTCCACTTCTCAATTACCCCCAACATAACTGTAGTCACGCCCCCGTTCAAAAATTTACTTGTTTGCTAGAATAAGAATGGATGGTTAGTTTGCGTCCGTCCTATTGAAGATACAGTGGTATCGAAACCGGTAGACGTAGAGTTACTAGTTAAGTGGTTAATACAAAATTGTTTAATTAAAATTAATAATTATGTCCAACCACAAAGTTAACGGTATAAACATCAAAAAATAATTTATAACCTTTTTCTTTTTACTATTCAAATACTATAGTACATAATTTAGAAGCAGCCAGAATCCAGAATCCAGTCATGAATCCAACTACTTTATAACTTGTTTTAATAATAACAAATAAACTATAAAATGAAACAAGTTCAATGGCTCATGTTTGACATGAATTGATCTTTAATTCAATGTCGCATTAAATAATTCAAAATGCTATCATTACCGCACTTGGACTTTACCGACCACTCGGTGGAACGGCCGCCGCTAGCTGAAGATATACCTAGTTATGTCTACATCACCTCGCGATATCTGGTGTCTGGGGCCACACTCCAGTCTGAACAGTTAGATGTCACCGTCCATTCCGCATAATGGGTGCGTATGACGATCGATCGGACTAACTGTCTACATATTACATACACTACATCGATCGAATGAATAATCGCAGCAAAAGGGAGATACCCTCCGCGCAGTGGCTTTGCGGGTGCGGTGAAGCCTGCGCTCTCCTTTTCAGAAGATGGCCGATTATGCGCCTTTGGAGGCTATGTATAAGTGCGAGCGATCGCTAAGCAAGCGTACATTCTCGTATGGACGCAATTGATTCGGTGCAGAAAAATAATGGATTACCGACATCCGTTTTAAATAAGGTTTACGACACGTGAATTTATTAGACAAATAAATTACGCTGGCATTATTGTACACAGCCTACTCCGGTACCGATATATTATAATATTATTACGTAGCTATTATAAATTTTCTAAACTAGAAAACAGTTTGTTTCAGCGTGATTCATGTATTTATAATTCCGTGCCCAGCTGTGCTCGAGATTCCAATACATATATTACATGAGTAGGTAGTTATAATTTTGAAAAATACACAGGTGTCTCGTAGCTAGTACCTAGTATCAAAAACTTCGGGGGAATTTTCTTCACAAAATTTTGAATACATAATATTTCTTACATTTTGGATGAAATGTTGACAGTTACGGAGATAAGCGCCATCGCATTTTTCGCATTTGTTTTCAATACTTCTGGCTAATTATTTAGTGGGTGGAATGTTTTGCGCAGTGTCCTATAGAGTAATATGCAATGTAATAAATGCGTGTTAGTAAATGCAAGAGTAATATATTGGTTTCTCGGATGGTATGCTAAAATTAATGGCGAGCTACCTCCAAAATAGGAACCAATACGTCTCCTACTGTCTATTCGCGTCAGAGTGCTTCTCTACCTTCTCGGGTGTCCCGCAAGGATCTAACCTGGGTCCATTGATTCTCCTACACCTTTGACCGGATTGTATATGTTATTTTTAATTGATTAAATATTCTTATTTTAATATATATATCTTCATAATATGTATGCATTGAATTTAAGTTTGTAATGTACATATTATTTATTGAATAAATAAATAAATTGAATTGAATTCAAAATTTGATTTACGTCAGTCAATACATATATAGACATAGGTATAATATGCCAATCGTTCATCAACATACCGTTGCGACATTATTTTTCTCAAGAAAATCTTTCAATCTTTGTATTATTGATAAAGTTGGCGATAAAATTTTAGTGATTATTCATGATGATCATTAAAATGTATGGAATATAACTATTTTTTCCCTATTCAGTTTAATTAAATATGATTTATTTTACGAATCTCGAGAGTGACAGAACTTGTCGATGCGAGGTTCTATCATTCTCGAAACTCGACTGATAAAATATATAATATTTAATTAAACCCAAGTAGAGAAAACATAGTTATATTGCATCCATTTTAATGATTTTAATCTTTGATTCGCAATGTATAAAAATAATTTAAGTAATTAAGATTCATATTTATCACATTCACGTAACACAAAATGTTTCATTCATTTTGACGTAGGTACCTAGGTAGCCTACTCAAATTAATATTGGAACCAATCTTGCCTATAGAAATATAAATATTCGCATTAGTATATATCTCAGAATATTTAAACAGAATTCCCAGCCTACTTTTGAGTGTATGGATAGTAAATAGTCATATCCTTAAAAATATTATAAAATTATGAGATAGTGTAAACTTAGCCTAAAAGGCTTCTAATACATACTACCACAGACCATCGATTAACTTTAATCCTTTCTTTAAACCTAATATACAAATATTTTGATCAAATCAATATGACAATAGGTACCTAGGTAAGTACCTACTTAGTTACGATCTGAGATATTGGGATGATTGGTTACCTACTTATTATTTTTTAAGTACTGGAATATTTCTCATTATATCCCTAATATTCACGTTACGAACCCATTAGTAAACAATTTCATATATCGCTACTAAAATAATTATTTCTGTTTTTGTAATAATATGTATATGCAGTATTTTTTGTAATAATATGTATATACCTGTACTAGATGTCAACGATACAATATAAAAAATAAAATGTAACATGGCTTAACTAAAGGACCAATTTGTCAAAAAATAATCTTAAATGATTAATAATTAAAGTTGCTTTATTATTGTACAATTCAGATCAAGATACACGACGGATACATTATTAGACACGATTATTTGATTAAACCGTGGGCTGTGGACACGAAGGTCGAAGATTTGATTCCCGGCAATTCGATTCACAATAATAATAATTTCACAATGTATTCGACATTTATTTCTAGATTACCTACATAAAACGCAGTGTCGACAATTTACGCAAACGGCTACAGCGCAGATAAGTATACATATAAGTACATAAATAAAGAAAAATAGCTTTTTGAATTAATTCACATTTGTAAATTAACAATGTAAGAAAATCCTGCTCTTTCGAAATATGCACGTCTCATTAAAGGTGAGATCTATAATATTATTATTATAAGTTATCTTTAAATTTAAACAATATAAAATTGTTTTTGTAATCGAATTATTGTTAGTAATATACTTTTATTATGATTTTAAATAACTCACCCGATTAGATTCCAAAGCCTCAGCACTGTGTTCCTCTTTCTGCCGGAAGCAGTTGGTACACTTGCTCTTGTTGAAGATATTTGGCGCAAATTTCCTACAATCTGATCTGGCAGACATTATTCTAAAAAAGCACCAAGATTGAATTGACAATAATTTCAAAATGAATAATATAACACAATTTCAACCATGACTGTCACAGCACATCCGCGGAAAAATTCCGGGCTTAGATTTTACAAAATTAAAAACAAATTACTGTAAAAACACGTTTCTCAATATGCGCCCGATGAGGCAATTAGTAAAAATCACCGCAGTCACAGCAAACGTCAGTTTAAAAAGCACATGTTTCTGTTAAATGAATGTCGATTTATATTCGATAACTTCACTATACACAGGAATCGATTTAACAAAACGTAAACACCCCGCACTCGAAACTTCGTTCAATTCGAAAAATCATAACAAACGAATAATACCGACGGACCGCGACACGTCCGCACACCCATTTTACATCTGATAGATCTGATAGAAAAGACAAAACGGTAGTAAAACAACTCGAACTTGTTCACCTGCGTGTGTGTGTGCAATTTAATTCGTTTGTTTTACTCACTTGCACCTGCGATACGTGTATCTTTCTGGCTCTTTCCCACTATTTTAATTTCGATCACGTCACAAGATCACTTAAGCCATCTGCCGTTGTATATGAGTACTACAATAATGATCGGTATTTTAAAACTCAATGTTAAATTCCCTACTTTACGATAGATGGCGGTAAATTAGTTTAATTAAATAAGTAAGTATTCACTGGTTTTTGGTTTCACACAAAACTAAAATATCTACGTAGTAAAATGTTTTAATATTTACAAACTATTAGCATTCAAAAATATTTGCTATTAAATATAACATTCTGTGATAATGATTCTTATATCCAACTAGATAATAATTTACTCGTTAATTGTGCCCTGCAACTAGTCAATCCGCTGTAGGAGCGACCCTGCAAAAACACTCCCCACCCTATATTTTATTTTTCTGAAATTGAAGTAAAGAAACCCCTTCACTGATAAAAGAGCAAGGGGTCCATTAGTGACCCGGTACTCTGTTTGCCATGAGATCATTGATTGCCAAAGTATTGGAGCTGCCAAGGTTTACTCTAATATTTGCGGCTAGAGTTCGCACTGTTCGCAGCATATCACCTGTTATCTGTGTATCGTATAGCAGCCATACTCAATCTGCGGCCCGCGGGCCGCATGTGGCCCGCCATGCTTTTACATGCGGCCCGAAACACATTTATTATCAGGAAAGTGATAAAAAAAATCTGGCATCGTAAGTTTTGAGTATCTTAAACTACGCGTGAACAACAAGACAAACTTCTGTAATTTTAAAATAGGCGATTTCTATGGTTTACGAATGAATTCGCCTATAGACAGTTTCAACCACAGAGTTTAAGTTTTGTTTGTCACGTAAATTTTTAGCCATTTTTTTAGAGGCCCATGTATTCCAAATTCTTCCATTACTGTCAGTAAATTCTCGTGTTCCAGTGTGCCGAATGCTTTTTTAAAATCTATAAATGTTATTCCTCCTTTTTTATCATTCAAATAATTCCCACAATATTTTGAGTATGTCTAAATCTTTCTATTGTACAAAGTGGTATTGTATTTTTATTTGTATTTTAACAACTCTGGACATTTTTCCCATTTATAATTTCGTCCCTCGTTTCGTCTGTAATAAGGTGTTGGAATCCGTACTCATAAATCATGTTTTCGTATACGTCTATTAATCTATTGTTTTTGTTAATACGCTAAACAAAAATAAACGCTTGGATATATGGTAGTTTTGAAATTATTTTTTTAATTATAGTATTTTGAGTATACAGATAAGATGAAAATAAATTTCATGTAGGGAAATAAACTGTTGTTAATATTTGAGCAGGTATTGCTGGTATGCTGATAAGCGATAAGTATTATTATCATTCTGTTATAGCTAAAGAAAAATATTTGTTGATTAATCAAGTGGCGGCGCCCTAACCTTGAATCAAACGGGTTTCAAACAATACTGTTTTTCCCCTGTATGAATTATTTTTTCGTCATATCAGTATAACATTGCGGCCCGTGTAACTAAGCAAACATATGTATGCGGCCCGAAGAAAAAAAGGTTGAGTATCGCTGCATTAAAGTTTATATTTGTACAAAATAATCACCAAACTGAGTGGATTGTTGGTGTCGTTGTCATGACGATCGCCTAGTGATCTGTTAGTCGGTAGTTCGAGCCCCGTTGCAGGACACTAGCAAGTTAGGCGGGCAGGGACACTAGCAGGACAGGCGCTTGGCTTAGTTTGAAAAATAGTAAGAATATTGATATAACACGTATTCCGTATGCACATCTCTATTTAAAAATAAAACTATACTTATAAAATACCACCGCGAATAAAAAATTAAGTGCTCGATGCATCCATCCGTCAATACCTACTGACCAGTATTAGATATTAGAACAATAGTAGGTATCGGCAAAATAATGAATTATTCAAATGTATTTGACCAATGTCATTCAGAATTAAATTGCGATCCTCTTTTTATGTATTTTTACACGCGACGCATGTTATGTGTATTTTTGCAATTCATAATCTAACGCGAGATATTTTTTTCCGACCTTAACACGAATGTAACTCCGGTGAAAAAATCCACTCACTAAAAAGTGCTTGTCCAACGTACCATTTTTAATAATAGTCACACCGAATAGTACCTACCTCGTTTTGAATTATTGTACTACGATATCCGTTAGTATTATGCTTTTTAAGTGCAGTTTATGAGTGTTTTATACATTTTTGAAATTAATCTTCGTATATTTTACTTCAGAATCACTGTCTTCTAATTGATTAGATAACCATCCCCCTTATTCAATTAATATCACATCGTCAACTTATACCTCTTTCGTAAACTCGAAATACATTTCACCGGGATTAGAGACTCCATTGGCGAAGGGAAAAACTGCATTGCAAGGGGAAAGTTGTTTCAGTTTCCAGAGATTTCATAATTCAGTCGCAAAATTTTCTAATCCATGTGGGGAAGGAGGATTGTTTCAATTTCCAAATTTTTCTTCGTTCAGTCACCACAGATGTTTCGGCCGTTTTATCGACATCAAATCCTCCGTCAATTATCTCTGACGACGAGGAGGGGACGATTTCGAAGAATCATTTAATCTACCTACATCAAAAATATCGGTCAAAAATTTCACATTATTAAAAAATTCAATTTAAAACTTGAAGTGTGTATTTTGTAGTGTGCAGTTCACTTACAAACGTACGAAGTGTACACATCAGTACAATGTGGTACTACGTTTTAGTATTTAGTACAGAGCGGACCCATCACTAATCACTCCATGTATAGTTATGCGGTGTGGTTATATTTCGAGGGCCTTTACATAAACCTGGAAGCATCGTTACGAAAAGTGCATTCAATGAGATTGGAATAATTTTTTTTTTTTGCGAGGCTTCAAATTTTTCAGTCTACCAATGTTACTCGGATTCAGAAATCAACGTTATTCGTTTACGCATGCAATGAATAATTAAATGACATGTGGATTTGCTAAATTTGTATGCACGACGGAATAAAATATGAAGTACATTATCTTATCAACATTTTGAACTTAAAAACTTCAAAGTCACGGCAAGTAATGGAATATATTTTTAGCTTTACGGTATACCTATGACACGGCGTGCATCTACAGCAAACATTTTAATGTGCCATAAATAATAGCATAAATACATGTTACTTGTCTTGTATTTTTCATATGGACTTACGTATCGATTAGTAAAGACGTGTGACCTCAGATACATATATCTTACCTCCCAGCATAAAATACGAAGTTCTAAAAAATCCCATAAAATAAATAAAAATATAGATAAAAATCGTCGAATAACCGGATACTGTCTTGTATCGCAACCTATAAATTAATGAAATTTGAAAATAGCAGTTTACAAATATCTTAAGCTCTTTATTTACACCGGCTCCTGAAAATTTTCTTTAGGGGTAACTATTATATTTAATTAATTTTAATAGTTGCACTAAAAATTGATCATCATCTTCTTCTTCTTCCTTAGCCTTTTTCCCTCCACTGCTGGATGTAGGCCTCTTCCATTTTCTTCCACTCATCTCTATTTCTCCCCCTTCGCATCCAGGTTCTTCCTGCTTGCTGGACTATGTCATCAGACCACCTTTTGGGAGGTCTTCCGACGCTTCTATTTTTTGTCCAGGGCCTCCACTGTAGGATTCTAGGTGCCCATCTAGTATCTTCCTGTCGAGCCATATGTCCAGCCCACTGCCATTTTAGTTTTGCAATACGGTCCATAATATAAATTGATCATATGAATGTAAAAATAAATAAATTCTCACACAAAAAATTGCACATATAGGTACATGTATTACAATTTAACATCACAGTGTATTAGGGGAATAACAAGCCGATAGCGCACTTGTGTATATTATGAGAGGTACAGGGATCGACACGACACCGCGACGCTGCCGCTGGGATAATTCAAAATATTTTTAATTTCAACATTCTTTTAGAGGCGCCTGGTATATATCCTGAAACCGGTAAAGGAAAAAATAAAACAACGCAAAAGTGAAAAAATATGTACGAAAAATACTAGGAAATTTTCTATTGCGCAATTTCTAACTTTTACCGGGGCACCTACCTGATTAAACATCAACTGTCCTAATTTCGAGTGTCGTCTGCCCGTGACTCGCTGGAATTACAATTACAATAACGATACTGATGATGACTAGTCGCTAATGAGGCCCGGCCGCCGAGTGGTGCACCTATCAGCGAGCGGGTCATATTACACGCAAGGGTCATTATTAATTATTATCATGTCCTGTATTTTTTCACGGTTTTACGGCTAGTTTTTATATTAAAAGTTTAGGAAAATGGTCGTAGCAACTTTCAGCCTCAATTTCAATTTTAACCGTATTTTGTAAAATATAAATTATGGCTAAATGTCATTCTTAGTTTCTTGGAACACTTCTTGCACCTGTATTCAAAAATACTCTGACTATTTCGTTTTACACACATGCACTATTTGAGATTTATCGATACCAAATTGATAGACTATACTAGGTGATAGGCTACACACGATCTATTCTGCATTAATATAGGTAGGTACAAGTACAATGTTGGATGTTGGAAGAGGTAGCACATAGTTCTTTTTCTTCTTTAGCGATCTCGTGGTCGTTCCGTGGAACTCGGTCCAGGAAGTCCATACTCTGAGTCACAATAGGGCGCCATCCATCCCTTGACATCGTTTTCGTGGTTCAGCTTAGTTCTGCTTGGCCCTACCATACATACCTCTTGCAAATCTTTCTTGACATTGCCTGTTGTACACAAGCCAACAGGATGGAAACCCTCAGTTTCATCCTATTGGCTTGTGTACATTTTTTTGCGTGTTGCGGGATTCGTCTGCGTACCGTGCCTGCTGCAGCCACAATGGTTGCGATTTTCTCAGGATATTTGGAGCAGTATACCGTTCCAGAAGTTCCTAGTTCTCTAACCACCTCCATTCTTCGATTAAGGGGCATTCGGAAAAATAGGTATAAAAAACGCAGTCATTAAATATAATAAAATAATCTTTATTTTACAAACATACATAGTATTTTTATGAATAATTTGCAATGTTAAATATTGAAAAAAAAAATGGCGGAGATATGAGCCGACAAGTAGAGCCCTGTTTTAAAAATCCTCGCTGATGGTGTAGTGTGAATTGGTCAGTTACTGACCATTTAAGCCCCTTAGCCACTTCAAAGCTTTACGGTTTCACAGTTCGATAACGCATTTCAAATCAGGCATCAAATTGATCATGAAATCCTACTCATTAATGTTAAGGCTTCATGAAGTACAATGAAACACCTTTTAAATATATTTTAATTAAATTTAAAAACGTAAGAATATTGGTATTTACTGGCCATGAAAATCAGTAACTAGCCACGTGTATGTTAGACACAAAAAACATTCTACATTAGAGCTAAAACAATCAATAAATAAAATATGAAAAATAAAACGTTATCTAAACATATATTAATTAAATCAGTCGCAAAACAATAATATAATACTCATAGACAAAATTAAAATTTTTAAATTTTTAGGACAAAAATCTAGGTACCGTAGTTTTATTTTAAGTCCCAAAAATTAAACATAAATTTAGCAAATAAACAAAAAATCAACAAGTAACAAACGAATAATATAAATAAATAATATATTATATAAATGAAGTAACAAATGAATTTCTTTGTTTTTTGGTTTCTGCACAGAAACTAGAAAATAAATAATCCCCTTCACTTTCAGATGTGTCAGTGTTACTCTCTCTGTAATAGAGATGACACAAAAAGGAATCGTCATCCTCTTCTGGTATATGCACTCTATGGGCAGTTGGAATACAATTCATGTGATACTTTTTTTGGCATTGACTACATTCAATAATTCTCTTTTTAATAGGGCACAAGCAAAAGTCACAGCAAATAATTCTGTCACATTTTGGTGTTCCTTAAAAGAATTGGTCTTGTTCCTTAGAAGTTTTCCTTTATTCTTCGGCGCATTGTATTCTTTCTGCATTTTCATTTCTTCTCGAAGTCTCTTTCTTTGTTCTTTGGCTTTTTCTTCTTCCGGTTTTTTTAACTGCTTTGTCTTCATCTTTTCTACATATTCATCGGAGGTTAATGCAAACGGTAGTCTTTCTATTTGACACTTGCCCTGCCTTTTTAGTGAATTCGGTGTCTTCTTCCTTAAATAATCTGACAATGGCTCATTGGATACAACAGTAATAATCTTATCTGGGTGAAACTGTCGAGAGGGCTGCACATGAATTGATGATTTTTCTTGGGTTTTTTATTTTTTTTAAATATTTTTTTCATTTATTGGTTTTCTTACAGCCATATAATAAGTAATATAATAGCCATAATCAATGTTGAAAAAAAACAATAATTGATGTACAGATTGTTGGGCCAATTACAAGAAAACACATATATACAATCGATAAAAAAATAAGAAAAAACATGTCCAATAGTGAGTTTGTGTGAGTGTGTGTATTTGTGTGTTTATTTATTTATTTTGTTTTGGGAAAATTAACAGCAAAACAATCTTAAAAATTTTCCACTGAATTTAAAAATTTACTTTAACTTACATTAATAGCGAGTGGAGAGGGTGGAGGGGAATGTGGGACGGGAGTAGAAGGGAAGATATAATGTACAAATTAGTTTGGGTGCGGTAGTGTAGATATTGTTTGTTTTATGTTTCTTATTGTTGCGTGGAAAATGTCAATGTGGTGATAGTTTGTGTTTGCTGCCTTGAGGTACTCCAGATGTTACAACAGCAGTGTTAGATTTAAACCCTGCAACCACTACAATTTGACTACGGTTGGAGATATAAGAAGTAAGCCAACGATAAAGATTGCCGTGAATACCTATCTTTAAAAGCTTGTTTGACAGTGTTGAGTGATCAACCCTATCGAACGCTTTACTGTAGTCGGTATAGATAGTGTCCACTTGTATTCTGTTACCTAAGTTATCTTGGAGGTATTCTACGAAAGTCAAAAGGTTTGTGGTTGTAGATTTACCACTAATGAAACCGTGTTGATTAATATTCAAGGTAGGCTTAAGAGCTGGATACAGTTGGTCATATATTATTTTTTCAAAAATTTTGTTAAATATACAAAGTTTGGAGATAGGCCTATAGATTTTTACATCATTTTTTTATCATTCTTGAAGATAGGAGATACGTATGCAGATTTCCAAATAAGAGGGACAGTGCATTCTGTTAGAGAACGATTGTAAATTAAAGAGAGGGGTAAGGCTAGATTGTGTGCACATCGTTTAATAAAGATTGAGGGTATTTCGTCCGGGCCGGCACCTTTGTGAATGTCAATTTTTTAAAGATATTTTAGTACAATTTCCTCTGTCACTTCGATACTGCATATATTAGTTATGTGGTTTTCGTGGTTAATTATGGGCGTAATGGTAGGTCTATAGGTACTAAAAACTGAGCTAAAATATTCCGAGAATAAGTTTGCTATATCCGTGCCATTATTAGCCTTCCTATCTCCTAAAAACATGTAATTTGGGACACCTTGAGATTTATTACACGTTTTGACATAGCTCCAGAAGTTTTTTGTGTTTAAGTTGATATTAGTTTCAATGTTGTTTAAGTAACGTGATTTGGATTCGCGACATAAATCTTTGTGCCATTTGCGTAGGAGAGAGAATGTATCATAGTCGGCTTGGTTTTTGAATCTCTTATATTTACAAAAATATTTAAATTTTTCTTTGGTAATCTTGTTACACTATTATATTTTTATTTTTGTTTCAGTTCATCGGTGTGTTCATAAAGGATAACATTTTTTCTTCAGTCGTGTAAATTACATTTTATTCACAGTTATTTTCCATAACAGGTTCAAATACTTCCACAGTACCAGTATTGTCAGGGTTGTTGAGTTCTGAAGCTCGGTTAGAAAATCATCTGATTCAAGTTGTATAGCTTTCATGCTTCCCAAATGGACCCTTCCTTGTTTTCTATAAATTTCAAGGCCTTGTTAAGATCTTCTTGAGAATACTGTCGTCGTTTAAACGCCAGCGCCATCCCGTTTATAACTTAGGTTAGTTTAATTATTGACCACTTTGCTTTTAGTTACTGGCCACCTACGCCAGTAACTGAAATTTATGGATAGACATGAATTATTTCTTGCCAGTGGATACTAAACCATACAAACATAAAAAATACGGCGTATTTTCATAGAAATTTGATGAGCATAGATTTATTTAGTTATTGGCTAGCCTGGCTAATAAAACAAAATACATAATTAGTTACTGGCCACCCCACAAAACTATGGTTTTATGAGAATAAAGCAAAACATGCAATTATAATATTGAAACTTACCTTTTAAACAACACAAATAACACAAAGCAGCCTCGCGAACCACTCAAAATTACAATGAATTTTATATTTGAAAAAAATATCTTGCGTTAACAAATACATTGCGTGGATGCATCCGCGTGTGCCTCTGTTCGCCAACTGTCAAAAAAATATGGCTAGAATTGGCGGCACATTCAAGAGCAGAAAAAAAATAACTAAAATGAAACCTAATAAAACTTAATAACCTAATAAAACCTAAACCTATTTTATAAAAATACAGACGGCATAACCCGTCTCGTTTCTTATTTTACGCTGACCATGTGCAGTATGGCCAATAACTGTATTTTAGGGAATATGTATAGTAGGGAATATTTTTTTTTTGTAGAAATGACAGCTGTTTGAAAAAAACTCAAATTTTCTTTGAAATCCTGAATTAAAAAAATTATAACCTTTGAAGATGACACCCAATCAAAAAAATCCTACGTCGCTATTTAGACAGTATTATGAAAAAAAAAGTTGTAAATAGATCGGGAGATATCGTGTACACCGTTTTGAAAAAAGTAGTTTCGAGAAAAACGCAAAAGAAAAAAAATACGAGGTCAGCGACTTAAAATCGTTTTTTAATTACCTTTAATCTGAGATTCCGGGAACATGCATGAGGTATTTTGTTCTTTTGTTGCTGCGATGTCCTCTGATTCCTTTTGAGCTGCTCTTTTCAATTTCCTGGCCTCTTTAAGTCTCCTGTTGAGCTCTTATGTTGGCTTTGGCCAACTCTCATGCGCTCACTGTTAATTAATAACTTCACTAATATTGGCAGTTTTTAAATAATTTAACGCTTTAGATATTCTAAAAATTATAAACGATTTAATTAGCCAAAAAAAATTTTTTTTTCGAAAATTTCAAGGTTTTCTCGAAAACCTGTAACTTAGTCTGTTGCACTAAAGTGGGAGACCTAACTTCACATCCTTATACAGAGATCGGTTGTATCTGTGTTGCAGAAATCAGCTTTAAATTCTGTGACAACAACCTCTGCGACATTAATGTTTTTAAAGCCATGTATTCACTAGGGGACAAATCGCGAAACATTCCGCGCGGCATGTCGCATCAACATCTACGCTCATGTTTCGGGGACAATGACGCGGTCATTTGACGTGTACACACCGGGACTCGCATATCACTTGTCGCGGAAACGGCGGAAATGTCGTCAGTTGACAGATTCAGCGCATGCGCATTCACTTGTAAACATACCACGTGATACTGACGCGCAGACCGACGTCCCCGTGAGCTCGCTCGAGTACCGTGCGCATGGCAACGTTTCTGCGGCACGTAGAAATGCCCAGTTATGTTGTGCGCGACGTCGCGGAACAGTGCGCGACGTTGCAACGTCACGTAGACTCTACGCCGCGCGTGATGTTGAGAGATAATTTGTCCCCTAGTGAATACATGGCTTAAAAAAGACCAGCATTTCCTATTCAGGATTTTTATATCTTCTGGATTCTGGTATTTATATCTTGTTGGATATCGTTATTCCTCGTCACATTTGTTCCCATATACAGTTGATTCCGATGGACCGCCGGCGCCAGTTAATTGGGACTACCATTTATTTGGACCAAATCTCAGGGAACGGAAACCAAACAAAGAAACTAACTTCATTCACATCGCTTAATTGGCACAACATTCCGTTTAATTGGGACACTAAATTAAAAAGATATATTAAATTTTCTTTTTACAAGCAATACAGTTTATCACTTACAGTATAAAAACTCATTGTTTTCCTGTGCGGCTTTATTCAAACTTTTAATGAAAAAAGATAATAACATAATATACATAGGCATGTTAATGAACATTACATTTAAAAAATATATTTTACACCATATTGTAATGGTATTTTTAATGTGTAATTATACAATTCGTAAATGTTTGGCGGTCTTAGGGCCGGTTGTTTCAAGTTGGATTAAAGTAAAAGATTGATTAAAGTTTAAAGCATAGATTTTTGCATTCTTCATCAATCAAAAGATCCGTTTCCGTAAAAATCTATGCTTTAAACGAACTTTTATTTTAATCCAACTTGAAACAACCGGTCCCTAGGAAGAATACTGATATGCATGTAAGCGTGGAATGTAAAACGAGACATTATCGCAGAGTGTATTTCTGGGAACAACATACGAGTATAATACGTTAATATCAATCTAATTATTCAGAAATGTATGCAAAAATACGACATCCAGGAAAATCCGTCCTCAAATGACCTTAATGCTTCTGACGAATGAGGTAAGCAGAAGTAATTATTTGTGTAACTTTGAATCGATTCGTGCTACTCGTACCTACTTGAGTGGGCAACGACAACCACCATCAACACTCAGCCAATAACTAACATTAAAAAGCTAAGGTTATTATTACGGTCGTTGGACATATTAATTTAAGTGTTCATTAAAACGGATATTTTATCGAATGTACGAACCGTGTATTTTACAGAGAAGTAAACCTCGACGTTTCGCTGAAGTCTCAATCAGCTTCATCAGGAGAGCACCCTATTAGGGCGGAGGTGTAAGGCCGAACTGATTATTTCTTACGAGGTCGTAAATTATATGCACTTTGTTGTGGAGTGTTCACTTTTTCTACGATAGAGGTCGCCAGTGTGCAATATGCAGTGAATAATATGCAAAAATGTCGCGAGAACAGGGCGCCAAATACAAATAACAATAATAATAATTAATAAAAAAAATATCAGCCGATTACCGACTTACTGTCCAATGTGCCTTTTAATACGTAGGGAAATTTAAAAAAATACTTGACAGTCTAACTGTCGTCTCTATTGAAATTAAGTTGTTTGTATATTTCAATGGACTCTCTCATTAATCTAGGTATATGTTGCGGTTCTGTTGATAAGATTTTTTTTCTTGTCAAATCTGATGAAATGACTGAGATTTTCTTTGTATGGATGTTCGCAGATAACCGATTTATTGGAGTTAATATTTTTAATTACCCCTATCAAGGGCGGATCCAGCTTTGGCGCCAGGGGGGGGTCACATAGTCGTGGTCAAGTCACAAGAAGTTAAGTTAAGTAAAACGTAGGTATTTTATTAATAAATATAAGTACCTACTGTACTTAAAAATACCTACCTATTATTTAAATAACAAAATTAATTTTTCTTTTACGTCTTCTCCCGAAACGCGTTATCACTTCATCTACTCCAATGGGTACGTTTTTATGGACGTGGAGAAGTGACAGTCCGGTTAGACGTTCGTTCTTCAACCATTGAAGCTCTTAGCCACGATTTGATTCTTCGCAACGTAGAGAAAGATCTTTCCGCTGTCGCTGCACTAACAGGTAGTGTAGCCATAATAATAAAAAAATCTTATATTAGGATACATCTCAATATCGCAATTTAAAATAAGGTCGGAAATCGACTGCGGTATGTCCTGACTCCGCTGCCACTTCACCATCCACAGCCGATATTCGTTTAAAACGACAGAAACTGGAGTATTATCTAGTAACAATGTATAATCGGTTGCTAGTTGTTTCACAGTTTCAATGTCTTGATTACTGTATTCGCTTTTTGGCATGAAAACGCTTAGTTGAAACAAATTAAGTATTTCAAGAGACAGACGGTCCTGTAGGTCATTTATTATTGAATCCAGAAGAGGGATGTATATTAATTAGGGTGTCCCGTCCACGTATGAGAAAAAAAAATTTTGAGCTGCACAATCACAAGAGGTATCTTTGCGTAATTTTACACAAATTGCGAAAAAGGTAGAGCTCTACCGAGCTTTGAAGTTTTGTAAATTTTACGTTTTTATAGAGTTAAACCGTTTGCCTAAAATAATAAAAAAAATGATGTTTAAAAGGTATTTTAGTATTGAAATTAATGAAACAAAGCACAAGAAAATAAAATAAACAAAATATAGATTATAACCAATGACAAAAACTAAAAATAAACTTATTTTTGTGTCCAAAATTTGGCATTTCTGCTTGAGATTGCACCCTGGTTCTAATAATGCCATCTCTAGAAGTAACGTCAGTTACACTTTGTGAGGCGTCTGTTATATTCTCTAGGACCCGAAATGCAACCATCTAAGGTCAAGAATAAATGACGAAGGGGTAACTCATTGACATGAAGCATACAAACACATCATTGTAACGGTCTCTGCAAATACTCCTCAAAATATTGAAACACGCCACCCTTCCAATCGGTGTTAGTTGCAGTTCCGTCACATTCAACGCAAATCACGTCATCTTAATTCCAACCACGACCCTCTACTAAAGTTGTGATCGAAGTAAGAATTCCCTTTGCAGTGCCACGTCTTTCGGTATTGTGTATCCCCAATAAATTTATCCAGGCTGTGCTAAAATTGAGATATGGTCTTCTAAAACTTCTTTGCGATGGTCTTTTCGTCAATCAAAGTAAATGCTTTTTATAACAATAACTCCAATATCTTTTGAAGCTTCCGGGCTTTAGATACATCTCTGTAGATCTTATTTTTATCAATAACCAGAGTTAAATCTTCGGTAGAAACCATGCCGACGTCAGTCAAAACCGCAGAAGCAACAGCAGCGGCAGATTGCGTAGATAAACCGTATCTATCACAGATTTTAGCAACTGTCGGCAAAGGCAATGTATTCCAATTCGCCGTTGAAGTCAATGGTGTCTGTCTAGGGCGAGTTTGTCGGGGATGCCTCTGTTATCGGATACGTTTCTGGGGAAGATTCACGCACTGAATCTTCATCACAATTTGCTGAGACAGAATCGGTTTCTTGAGTAAAACACAACTTTTTTTGTTACCCTTATTGACTCTAAAATTTATCTCTGCTGTCATTTAATTAATCTAGCCGTTTTTTTCTTATCAAAACCGCTTATAACTATTTTCCTATCATTTATTTGATCCAACAAAAACTTCTCTCATTGATGTAAACTTTTTTAGGTTTTAGACACGAACAAGATTCAAATGAAGTGCATTTACAAGCGGAAACATCAAAAAGTTTCTCAGATGACTAAAAAACATTTCAATTTATTTTCAAAACTATCATTTTGTTTGTTTTTGGGGTATCTTTTCAAATTGAGATACTTTTCGAAATTGGATTTCACTAATTAAATAACTCGTTCCTTAGTTGCAACTGGAATCGAAGTTTTGGTCCAAATATTGTTGATCTCTTCGGTTTATAATCACATATATATCTGATTTGGATGAATATTTTCAATTATACGTGAATTTCAGGTCGTTCTTGACAAACAAAATAAATTAAATGACGCCTCTTATAGTTGGTAGCTGCTGATTGTCAAGTTTTTTGTATGGTCCGAACATAGCAAAAGTCTGACTACGCCTCGAGCTTCTTATTTAAAAATCACAAAATCCGCTTTTACTACTGTAAAAATCGCCATGGTACTTTTATGGCATAAAAATTATTTTGACTACGAAGAAAACACTTGCGAGTCAAGTCAAGAAAGTCCTCAAAACAAGTTCAAACTTGAGGGTATTTACAGGTAGAAACCCAACGAATTCGAAGTTGCTGGTAACGTGTTGTTGCATGCAAATCGAAACGTCATGTATGATTTACACCTTAATAGAATAAAAAGTAAATATTTTTTTGTATTTAGTTCAGGAGCCAAAATTGAGGATAGCGAAATATCACCATAAAAGTGACAATTTTTCAAAACTTTGTAGATAGGTAGAACCCTAAAGATATAGTTTTATTTTATTTTTAAAATTATTTTGGTAATCTACGCTCAATTACGCAAGTTTTGAAAGGTCTTGTGCTAAGACAAGCCAAAAATTTTTCATCGGGACAGCCTAATGTATATGGCTCTGCGGAAATACTCTTCAGCAGATTGAGCAGGTTGGATATTGACCCTATGTATTTGTCTTGACACTATTCTGGGACATTTAATTTCTACATCTAGCTGCTCAGCTACTTCTTTGGCCTCTTCAAAAAGCTGTCGGTAAATTACGTCCGCATTTTCTCTTTTATTTTGTAGAACACTTATAGTATCATTAATAGCGTCCGTAGCTTTTTTTAAATCAATCGAGTTCGATTGCAGTATTCTGCTTAAAGATACAGTAGTACCTGAAAAATAAAAAAGTTAGTAAGTGACTGAATGTGAGTATGAGTATTTTAATTAGTGGTCCACCTAGGTCCTGGACCCAGCCCAGGGGGGGGGGTCATGACCCCCGTGACCCCCCCCTGGATCTGCGCTTGACCCCAATATGTTCTTTCAAACGTGTAGTGATATTGTGTTTGGTTTGTTCTATGTAGAATGCTCCACAATCGCACGGAACTCTGAAAACACCTGGAGACTCAAAATATGTGCTGTCCTTCATACAGCCTAACATCTGTGAGACAGATCTAGGGGGGCTTAAAATAATTCTTTTTATGTTTAATTTCAGCAATACCCAGCTGATTTTATCAGTAAGACCTCTGATGTAAGGTAAGTATCCTTTATTCTTTGGGACATCACATATACTGAATCTTTTTTGTGGGATTCTTACATGTAGAGAGTATTCATTAGTCATGATGTGGAGACCGACTTCAATTGCGCTGGGTAGTGGGTGCGTGGTTTTATGTAAATACCTGTGAGTGTGTGTCGGTTTCCTTTAGGTATAAATTGTGTCCTAAATTACCATCCTCTCTTCGGTGTACGGTGAATAAGACATTGGCGAAACGTCGAGATTGGCTTCTCTGTAAAATGTACGGTTCGTATAAAATATCTGTTTTATTGAACATTTAAATAACTAACATGTTTTGAATATGGCAGCCATTTCCTTCAAAAATTATTTGTTTTAAGGTAGATAGCATTTTATGATGTAACTAGCCATACACCCGTGAAAAATCACGGGAAATGATAATAACGAATTGCCTTGTGTAACCGAGCAACATATTGTGATTGCGCTGATTGTGTGTCGTGTCACATTCTAATTATCTATAGTTTAAATTCCAACAATTTACGGACTTCACGCCAGACAGACAGACAGCGAAATTATTATGTTTGATATTAAATTATTATGAATAAAGAGATATGTATAGTAAAAAAACAGCAAGAATACACTAAATAATCGCCCTCAGAGCCTGACAACAGGAGTTTTTTGATTATTTAAAAAATATCAATAAGTATAGATAACTTTTTTAATTTTAAGTTTTTTGATCGAAATTTTCTGAATCTTTAATCCAATTTTTTTTTACCTACTGAACTGTAAATTTCATTGATGGAATAAGCGTGTGTCGATGTTCAAAATGTCGATAAGGCTTAAAAATCTGCGTACCGTGTGTCTCATAGCTAGTAGAAAAAACTTTAGAGGCGGATCCTGCCTTGATAATGAGTTGAAAATATTCAAGCAACCTTGTCTTAATTTCAAAAGTTATGGAGATATGTAATATCAAAAATTGCATTTTTTTCCAATATTTCAGACTTATTTTATGCCAAAAGTTGAACTGTCATTACAGTAACTTATATCGATTATGAACAATTCTTTGGCTTTAATCGATACTACTCAAATAAAATGAGAAAAAAATTATAAAGATATCCTGTTTTCAATTTTTGCAAAGTTTTATCATTTTATTCGACTTATATTAAAGCGAATGAATTTTTGATTATCGATATATGTTTCTGTGGTGATAATTCAAATTTTTGCAAAAATAGGTCAGAAATATTGAAAGAAAATACTATATAAAATGTTCCTACTATTCTCAAACTAAGCCAAAAGCCAGTGCTATTAAAATAGGCTCGAAATACCGACCACCAACCAGATCATTAGGCGAGTGTCATGACCACCACACCAACAAGCTACTCTTACATGACATGTTACATTATTTTGGAGTGAGGGATATTACTTAGGCCCGGTTGCGTCAAGTTGGATTAAAGTAAAAGTTCGTTTAAAGTGTAGATTCTTGCGTTCTCCACCAATCAAACAACCCGTTTCTGTAAAACTCTATGCTTTAATCGAACTTTTACTTTAATCCGACTTGATACAACCGGGACTTAGGGCCGGTTGTATCAAGTTGGATTAAAGTATGCGTAAATTCTCGAATTTAAACTCAAGTTTACGCGAAATCACGCAGAATCGGTTGTTTCACGTCAAATATGTCTCAAATATTGGATTAAGGGGGTTGCAATTGTGTAAACTAAAAATCATAGGCAAATACAGGCTAAAATAATTTTTCACATGGCATCACGTCATTAAACGTCATTTGACAGCACGCAAATTTTTCGACAGATAACATTCATATCATTAAAAATGCTGTTTTACTAAATAAAAAGTGAAGATGTCCACAAGAAGATGAAAGAAGACTAGTTGGCCGCATTATGCAACGAATATTTTCTTTATGGCTTTGTTAAAATAAAAATTAAATTAAATAAAAGTTAAATGCGTGCTGTCAAACAGATTTTCGAAGTAGGTTCGAGAATATGAAGAAATGCGCCAGGAAGGTTAGATTATTGACGAAATTAAATGTTTTCCTACCTATTTAGTGTTTACGAGTACAATATGTTTTTATTTGATCTATACTGTATTTTCTTTTAGATTTTCTACAGGTAATACTGTATTTTTTACAGGTAATAGAAAACTGAAGCAAGAGCCCACGACCCCAAGTGATATAAATAATAAATTATATGCGGTTCAGTTAGAGATTTTCAAAACACAACACAGGAAATTCACGAAGTTGTTTTGGAAAGGCATAAAGCCAAAAGAGATCTAGCTTTATTTAATTATAATTGAAAGTTGTGTTTTATTATGAAGGTTCTAGAAAATTCCCGAAAGTTCTATAAGGTTCTAAAGTGAGTGGCGGAATGTGTCGGTATGTCTAGAAGGTTCCTGTACATTCAATAAATTTCTTGAAAGTTCTGGAAGGAGAATGTTCTAGAAGGTTCGCGAAAGTTCTATGACGCACAGAAAATCTGTGTCACCCTACATAACATTGTATATTTTTTATGTAAAATATCGAAAAATTAAAAATATATATATTTTATTGACAGATGTCAATTACATTGCGCAGTGCGCATGTGCGTCTCTGACCGAGAGTTTAATCTAAAATTTCCGCTCAGAATTTCGCTTAATCCGAGTTAAAACAATCCGTTTTTGAAAAAAGTTGCTAAAACTCGAGTTTAAACCCTACCGTGACTTTAATCCAACTTGAAACAACCGGGCCTTAGAGATTCATATGTACAAAGAATATAATCGTGTAAATAATTTTGTTGGATTTTTTTTGTTACGAGTCTTATGTAGTCTTAAGAATCGTACAGTAGCCGGCAAACATCTTGAAATTTTACGGCGTAGTGGGGGAAGTTTGCGCATGTACCATTCCACCAACGAGACCCAAATTTTGTCTTCTGCACATTCCCCCACTACGCCAAAAAATTTCAAGAAGTTTGCCGGCAATTGCCTGTAGTAATGGGATAATTTCAACTTTTTTTACTGATTCCGATGCAATTCCCGATACTTCTCGAAACTCCCGATTCCTAGACGATTTCCGATTCCAATTCCTACCATGCAAAAATAATAATAAATATTATTATTTTTACTACTATCTACTACTAAAAATAAAGAATAGGCATGATGACAGTATTAAGAATTAAAGAATAAGTGATTTTAGAGAAGAAAATATTTTGAAAGGATTCTAAAAAATGATCCAGTTTTAATATACACATTGAGGTTAATAAGATATTCAATAAAATAAAAGTATTAAATTGTGCGATCCGCCATTTTACCTGAAACAACGGTCAGAGCGAATGACGTCACGCCTCAGTACCCATCACCATGTCTTTGAACCGTTGCCATAGACACAATGCAATGTTTACTGAGGATTGACGTCACGTAGACGAAAAGACAGCTGCAGGTGTTTTTGCGCGAAATTTACAATTATTTGCGTAAAAACTTAGTTTATTACTGAAATAATGTTATTTTCGGTAATAGTAGTCGTGTACCTACAATATAGAATGTTATTTCAAAATCTGTCATCATGCCTATTGAAATGAATAATTAAAATAAGTTTTAATTATATGTATACAAGACAAAATATTCATTCAAAATTAATAAAAAAATGTGCGTCAAGTTTTTGAACAAAGTTATTAATAAAACTTGTAAATCAATAATCTCTTTTCGCGCTGGCACCAATTTAGCGGTCAAAATAATTTGTGGGCAGCTAACACGAGAGTACCATAAAATTCAATGAATCATTATTAGAATTGAAAATCAGGTTAAAAATTTTACGATTCTGATACCTAAAAAATTTCCGATATTTTCAATTCCCGATTCCGATTAATCGTCCCATCCCATCACTACTTACGACTATGCACGTCCTACGTCCCCGTCATTGGACGGATTTTGAGCACAAGTATTAATTAAACGTAAGTACATAGTATTAATTAAACATTATTTGACCGTCGTACGTTGTCGTGGAACGTAGATAAATGCTTCTATTAACGGCTTAAATTTTTCTATAATATACTATATATATATATAGTATATTATAGAAAAATGTGTGTGTGTATATATATATTCTACAATATGAGTGTGTAAAATACGTAAATTAGTTATGCCTAACAATTATTTTTATTAAATTATTATTTAAATTATATCCTGTTTAAAAAAAGAGTAATGTTAAATGCACAAAATACAAATATCTTCGTTATTATAGGCATGAACATGATATAATCAGCCGTATTCTGAAATAAGCAATATTGCTATTTCTGTAACTTGACAGTAATTGTATAACATTGTAATGCCGCCAATTATGAAGTTTTAAGTTTTGAGATTAATGAATTCAATCAATTAATAAACTCATAATTCATAATTGTGGATAAATTAACGTTTGTTTACGTTTCAGAACTTTCTGATTGATTCAATTCATTAATTTCAAATCTGTCAAACTTAAAACTGTAACTGTCAAGATACAGAAATAGCAATATTGCTTAGTTCAGAATACGGCCAAATAGATACGACGCTCTCCATCAGGCTCACGTGCACGACCGCCCGCACGCTCACTGCGCGATAGTGATGTGCGAAACATATTTACAGCGTTCACGTTTTTCTGATTCATTTCATTTCAATGCCGAGAATCGGCGTTTGTCATACATTTAAATAAATAGTTTTTTTACATCTTACTTACAATTTTTGTACAGGGTGTCTCAGAGCTAGTAGCAAAAACTTTATAGGTGGCTTCCTGTCTCGATGAGTTGAAAATGTTCAAGCAACCATGTTAAGGAGATATGCAATATCAAAGTTTGAATTTTTTTCAAATTTATGACTTGTTTTTTGCTTAAAGTTGAACTATCATTACATTAACTTTAAGGTTTTTATCATTTTATTCGATTTGTATTCGAGCGAATAAATTTTTCATAATCGATGTCAGCTAGTGTAATGATAATTTTTGAAAAAATAAGTCAGATGTATTTGAGAAATGCAAGAATTTGATATTAGGCCATGGTTGTTTGAACATTTTCGACTCATCAGGGCAGGAATTCACCTGTAAAGTTTTTCCTACTAGCTATGAGACACCCTGAATAAATTTAAGTAAATTATGTATATATTTAAAAATAAGAAATAAATGAGATAGTTTATTGTATGTATTAGCTACTTATTACACTAGATATTGACATACCCGATCTGTAATAAATTGCTTTAGTTCCTGACAATGTGAGCTACATAGGTTATAGGTTAGACTATTTTTCAACTTTTTGTTGTAAAATGTTAATTTGTTATGTTTTTTGTTCATTACGAGTAGAACGAAATTATTCTGAACGAAAGGTGTCGGATATAACCAAACTGAGATAATCGCCGTAATGTACGGATATGGATACCAATTCTACCATCTAATTTTTTCATCAATTAATTTTAATCGTGCAATTAGTTCTGGCTTCAAAGCCGTCAAAGTTCGCAAAATATGTAAATTCTCAATTATTGAGCACATCTGAAACGTTTTGTTACGTTTACATTAACTCAAAAAACTTTTTCATGAGTTGATTTTTTATTGGATATTTTGGCGGATTTTTATTGTCCATTTTTTAAAGCGGTGCGATGGGGGTAATCATAGAAGAGACAATATAGGTACAGTTCCCGGCAAACTTCTTGAAATTTTTTGGCGTAGTGGGGGAATGCGCAGAAGACAAAATTTGGGTCTCGTTGGTGGAATGTTACATGCGCAAACTTCCCCCCACTACGCCGTAAAATTTCAAGATGTTTGCCGGCTACTGTAATCTTATTATGAAATATGAACGCAACTAATGATCCGTACTAATATTTATGCATGGTACAGTAGCCGGCAAACAACTTGAAATTTTTCGGCGTAGTGGGGGGAAGTTTGCGCATGTACCATTCCACCAACGGGACCCAAAATTATTTGTCTTCTACGTATTCCCCCACTACGCCAAAAAATTTCCAGAAGTTTGCCGGCAACTGCACTAGCGGCTCCGACTAATTTTTAATTTAAGTATTACCTACCTTCAAGAACTGATAGTAGTTCACTTGTGAAGTTGGGAACTGCGAAGGTTTTCTTATGAACTGTAATAATATAAGAGTAATTCGTTCCGCGTGATCATCGCTACAAACAAAACTATTGGCACAGTCCCGTGCCGCCGCGGCCGTTCGGGTCGGTTTATTAAGTTTAGCTGTCGCGCAGTCTGAAGATCGGTAAATTTTGTCGGTAGTCGGTAGTTTATCTGAGGCGCTAGTGTCATACCGTTGTCAGTTGTCATCTCTGTGTGTCACGCGATTTTTGTTTAAAAATTGAAAAACTAATTTTTATTTAAAAAACGAATAAATAATTGTCCGTGTTTAATACACCGATTTCATTAAATTTGTATATTTTTCTCTCAAAGGCTTTGGGCGTTAAATCAATTTTGGGGTTAGGCGTGGCATTAAGCGTATAATATATTTAGGTGCAAGTAAATTCGTTAAACCGCGAATATTCAGTGAAGATGACATCTCATATCAAGATCGATGAGGAGGTACCGAGAGAAAGACAGGACTATGATTTTATACCCGATTTGCCTTCCGGTGCCTTGGATCATTACAGGAAACAAGCAAAATTCGAATGGAAACGCTTGAGATTAGTATTTGAAAATGCAGAACTGTTAAAACTTAAGGTAATGTTGTTAAATAGTTCGCAAGCCTCGACATTCCTTCATGTTTCATTTAATAGGTGCAGAATGAATGCGTTCTTTTAATTTCCAGTATAAAATTTGGGATACGCTGGAGGCCGACCCGCTCTTCGCGCATAGCCCCGTCACGTTGCCGGTGGACGAACAGAAGCGCAGAACGGCTCTACAAATTGATAAAATAAATAAATACAAATTCTTACCGGAATATATAATTAATGCAGATTACAAAACAAAGGTTTGTACTATTTATCATCCATCTTTTATAGTGTGTGGCAAATCCATTTACGATAGAGTAAAGAACGAAGATATTAGGAGAGAATGTAAAGCTGCTTGTAGCATAGTTAATAGAATTAAAAACGTTTCGGGCGTGTTGTGTGAATGAATGAGGAAAGAATGGTAAGAAAATATATGATGCAAGAGTTTACAGCGCCAGAAAAGCAGAGCGACTGCGGAAGACGTAGCATACTGGAAAATGGTCCTGTTAGGAGCCTTAAAAATTGTCAAGCTTGCGTGCAATATGTATGAATGCGGATAAGGTGAGAGTTGTACGTCAGGACAGCAGAGTGTGGCGCTCTAAACTCTCTGCCTACCCCCGCGGAGCAGGCAGCGAGGTGGCTAGTAAGTAAGCAGTTATAGTGACAAGTGATATATCGTCGCTGTATATATAATAAATCCTATGTGCCGTTTAGTACATTCTGAGATTCAGAAATCAATTTGTCAATTTTTCATATAAATAATGGAGATATACTAAAAAAAAACATTGCCGTTCATCTGGAAAGTCTGCCTAGTAATTGTTTAAAATATTTTTTATACATCTAGTCTGCGCAATTATTTTTTAAAACAGTTTTATTACTTTATCTCAGAATTTACTAAATCGTCACATATGATTAATTATATTAGGTCCTTGCATATGAAATTGGCGTTTAGTATGGGAGGAACATAAAGCTGATTTTTTTTTATTATAATATATTTATTTAATCAAAGTATGTACCATTGCTATCTATGCACTTTTGCCATCTCATAGGTAGTTCATCGATCCCTTTACTAAAAAAACCATTCGGACGGGAATCAATAAAATCTTTGAAGGCGGTTTGGACTGCCCCATCGGAGTTGAATTTTTTCCTTTGCAAGAAGTTATCCAAATTTCGAAAAAAATGGTAATCTGTTGGGGCAAGGTCCGGAGAGTACGGTGGATGTCTTAGACATTCCAATTGAAGCTCCTCTAATTTGGTAGCCGTCTGTTGTGCAGTGTGTGGTCTAGTGTTATCATGAAGCAGCAGTGGCCTAGAGCGATTAACCAGCCTCGGTTGTTTAGCAGCTATTTTTTCCATCATGGTTTGCAGTTGCTGACAATAGACATCTGCCGTAATCGTCTGGCCAGATTTAAGAAAGCTGTAGTGAACGACACCAGCACTATTCCACCAAACGCTCACAAGTAACTTTTTTGGAGTCA